>JAMKFB010000853.1:0-15045 GCA_036247105.1 Cirrhinus mrigala
AGGTTGGCTTGAGAAAGCCAACCTACTGATCTGCTACTTAAGATTATTATTATTATTATTATTAAGTTGGCTTGAGAAAGCCAACTTACTGATCTGCTATTTAAACTTCCAGTTATTATTATTAAGTTGGCTTGAGAAAGCCAACTTACTGATCTGCTATTTAAACTTCCAGTTATTATTATTAAGTTGGCTTGAGAAAGCCAACTTACTGAAATGCTACTTAAACTTATTATTATTAGGTTGGCTTGAGAAAGCCAACCTACTGATCTGCTACTTAAGCTTATTAAGTTGGCTTGAGAAAGCCAACTTACTGATATGCTATTTAAACTTATTATTATTATTCTTCTTCTGAGACTAAAATTTCTGACTGCTACTCCTCCTAGAGCTTTAACTCTTCAAACTCCAAACTCAGCCCGGATTTTCAAACTGATCTGACTCGAGTTGCTATATCTTTTCTAACTGATCGGACTTACGGTTTTCCTAAAAATGACGTTTAAAACTGGGAAAAATCCCATAGACTTACATTGACGAAATGTTCAAATGAGCCAGCACTTTTCAAATTCCAACTGTCAAAACTCCCAGAATCCTTTGAGCCTCAATCAAACTTCAACCCTTCTATGTACTGTATTTCTAATCCATTCAAACTCATTCAAACTCATCTATCTATCTTTGGCTAGCAACCAGAAACATGCTAGCAACTTTGCTAATCATGCTAGAAACATGCTAGCGACATGATAGTCATGCTAAAAAATCTGCTAGCGACATGCTAGTCATGCTAGAAACATGCTAGTCATGCTAGAAACATGCTAGCGACATGCTAGTCATGCTAGAAACATGATAGCGACATGCTAGTCATGCTAGAAACATGCTAGTGACATGCTAGTCATGCTAGTAACATGCTAGCAACTTTGCTAATCATGCTAGAAACATGCTAGTCATGTTAGAAACATGCTAGCGACATGCTAGTCATGCTAGAAACATGCTAGTGACATGCTAGTCATGCTAGTAACATGCTAGCAACTTTGCTAATCATGCTAGAAACATGCTAGCGACATGCTAGTCATGCTAGAAACATGCTAGCGACATGCTAATCATGCTAAAAAACATGCTAGCGACATGCTAGTCATGCTAGAAACATGCTAGTGACATGCTAGTCATGGTAGAAACATGCTAGCAACATGCTAGTCATGCTAGAAACATGCTAGCGACTTTGCTAATCATGTTAGAAACATGCTAGTGACATGCTAATCATGCTAGAAACATGCTAGCGACATGCTAGAAACATGCTAGCAACTTTGCTAATCATGTTAGAAACATGCTAGTGACATGCTAATCATGCTAGAAACATGCTAGCGACATGCTAGTCATGCTAGAAACATGCTAGTGACATGCTAGTCATGGTAGAAACATGCTAGCAACATGCTAGCCATGCTAGAAACATGCTAGCAACTTTGCTAATCATGTTAGAAACATGCTAGCGACATGCTAGTCATGCTAGAAACATGCTAGCGACATGCTAGTCATGCTAGTAACATGCTAGCAACTTTGCTAATCATGTTAGAAACATGCTAGCAACTTTGCTAATCATGCTAGAAACATGCAATCGACATGCTAATCATGTTAGAAACATGTTAGCAACTTTGCTAATCATGCTAAAAACATGCTAACAACTTGCTAATCATGCTAGAAACAGACTAGCAACATGCTAGTAACTTGGTAATAATGTTAGAATCATCTATCTTTCTGTCGATTGATAATCTGACCAATACTATCTATCTATCTATCTGACAGACTACATTCAAACTTTAAAACTTCTAAATATTTCAGACTGAAAACCATCCAAACTTAAAACGTCTTAAACTTCTTGAACTATTTAAACTTTTGAAACTTCTTAACTTTTCAAACTTTTGAAACTTTTGAAACTTTTGAAACTTTTCAAACTTTTCAAACTTTTCAAACTTTTTCAAACTTTCTGGTCCGGCTTTCTCAAGCCAACTTAAAGTTTGTCTTGACGAACTTTTTTATCTAGTTATTATTATTATTATTCTTCTTAGCCAAATTTTCAAACGCTACTCCTCCTAGAGCTTTAACTCTACAAACTCCAAACTCAGCCTAGATCTTCAGACTGGTCTGACTCGAGTTGCTATATCTCTTCAAACTGATCGGACTTACGGTTTTCCTAAAAATGACATTTAAAACTGGGAAAAATCCCATAGACTTACATTGACGGAATGTTCAAATGAGCCAACACTATTCAAATTTCAACTGTCAAAATCCCCAGAATCCTTTGAGACTCAATCAAGCTTCCCTTCTATGTACTGTATTTCTAATCCATTCAAACTCATTCAAACTCATCTATCTATCTATCTATCTATCTATCTATCTATCTATCTATCTATCTATCACTAGCCAAACTAGAGTCATGCTAGTAGCCTGCTAATCATGCTAGTAACATGCTAGTAACTGGCTAATCATGCTAATAACATGCTAACAACATGCTAATCATGTTAGAAACAGACTAACAACATGCTAGTAACTTGCTAATCATGCTAGAAACATGCTAGCAACTTGCTAATCATGCTAGAAACATGCTAGCAACTTGCTAATCATGCTAGAAACATACTAGCAACTTGCTAATCATTCTAAAAACATGTTAGCAACTTGTTAATCATTCTAAAAACATGCTAGCAACTTGCTAATCATTCTAAAAACATGCTAGCAACTTGCTAATCATGTTAAAAACATGCTAGAAACATGCTAATCATGCTAGAAACATGCTAGCAACTTGCTAATCATGCTAGAAACATGCTAGCAACTTGCTAATCATGTTAAGACCATGCTAGCAACATGCTAGCAACTTGCTAATCATGCTAGAAACATGCTATCAACTTGCTAATCATGCTAGAAACATACTAGCAACTTGTTAACAACTTGCTAATCATGTTAGAAACATGCTAGCAACTTGCTAATCATGCTAGAAACATGCTAGCAACTTGCTAATCATTCTAAAAACATGCTAGCAACTTGCTAACAACTTGCTAATCATGTTAGAAACATGCTAGCAACTTGTTAATCATGCTAGAAACATCCTTAGCAACCACCCTGGGCACCTTAACAACCGGCCTAGCAACCACCCCAAGTACCCTAGCAACCGCATAGCAACACCATAGCAACGACTCCTGTTACCTTAGCAACTGCATAGCAACACCCTAGCAACCACCCTGGATACCTTAGCAACCGCATAGCAACACCCTAGCAACCACCCTAGCAACCACCCTGGATACCCTAGCAACCGCATAGCAACACCCTAGCAACCACCCTGGGTACCCTAGCAACCGCATAGCAACACCCTAGCAACCACCCTGGATACCCTAGCAACGGCATAGCAACACCTTAGCAACCACCCTGGGTATCTTAGCAACCGGCCTAGCAACCACCCCAAGTACCCTAGCAACCGCATAGCAACACCCTAGCAACCACCCCGTTACCTTAGCAACCGCATAGCAACACCCTAGCAACCACCCCGTTACCTTGGCAACCGCATAGCAACACCCTAGCAACCACCTGTTATCATGTTAATAAAATGTTAAACATGTTAACAACATGCTAGTAAAATGCTAATCATGCTAGAATCATTCTAGTAACTTGCTAATTGTTATCTATCTACTTATCTATCTATCTATCTATCTATCTATCTATCATCTAACCATTACTATCTATCTATCTATCTATCTCTGACAGACTGTATTGCCTTCAAAACATTCAAACTTTAACCTTTTAAAACTACTTTAGACTTCAAACCATTACAGACTGAAAACCGTCAAATGCAAAACTTTTTAAAACTTTGTAAACTTTTTAAACTATAAACTTTTCAAACTTTTTCAAACTTTCTGGTCCAGCTTTCTCAAGCCAACCTAAAGTTTGTCTTGACAAACTTTACTATCTAGTTATTCTTCTTCTTCTGAGACTAAAATTATCAACTCTAACTCCTCCTAGAGCTTTAAATCTACAAACTCCAAACTCAGCCCAGATCTTTAAACTGATCTGAAGTTAGTTGCTATATCTTTTCTAACTGATCGGACTTACGGTTTTCCTAAAAATGGCGATTAAATTTGGGAAAAATCCCATAGACTTACATTGACGGAATGTTCAAATGAGCCAGCACTTTTTAAAATCCAACTGTCAAAATCCCCAGAATCCTTTGAGCCTCAATCAAACTTCCCTTCTATGTACTGTATTTCTAATCCATTTAAAATCATTCAAACTCATCTATCTATCTATCTATCTATCTATCATCTAACCCTATCTATCTATCTATCTATCTATCATCTAACCATTACTATCTATCTATCTATCTATCTATCTATCATCTAACCATTACTATCTATCTATCTATCTATCTATCTATCTATCATCTAACCATTACTATCTATCTATCTATCTATCTATCTATCTATCTATCATCTAACCATTACTATCTATCTGTCTATCTATCTATCTATCTATCTATCTATCTATCATCTAACCATTACTATCTATCTATCTATCTATCTATCATCTAACCATTACTATCTATCTATCTATCTATCTATCTATCTATCTATCATCTAACCATTACTATCTATCTATCTATCTATCTATCTATCATCTAACCATTACTATCTATCTATCTATGGCTAGCAACCAGAATCATGCTAGTAACTTGCTAATCATGCTAGAGACATGCTAGCAACTTTGCTAATCATGCTAGAAACATGCTAGCAACTTGCTAATCATGCTAGCAACTTGCTAATCATGCTAGAAACATGCTAGCAACTTTGCTAATCATACTAGAAACATGCTAGCAACTGGCTAATAATGCTAAAATCATGCTATCAACTTTGCTAATCATACTAGAAACATGCTAGCAACTTGTTAATCATGTTAAAATCATGCTAGCAACTTGCTAATCATGCTAGAAACATGCTAGCAACTTGCTAATCATGCTAGCAACATGCTAGCAACTTGCTAATCATACTAGAAACATGCTAGCAACTTTGCTAATCATGCTAGAAACATGCTAGCAACTTGCTAATCATTCCACAAACATGCTAGCAACATGCTAACAACTTGCTAATCATGTTAAAACATGCTAGCAACTTGCTAATCATGTTAGAAACATGCTAGCAACTTGCTAATCTTGCTAAAATCATGCTAGCAACTTGCTAATCATGCTAGCAACATTCTAATCATGTTAGAAACATGCTAGCAATATGCTAGCAATTTGCTAATCAAGCTAGAAACGTGTTAGCAACTTGCTAATCATGCTAGAAACATGCTAGAAACATGCTAACAACTTGCTAATCATGCTAGAAACAGACTAGCAACATGCTCGTACCTTGCTAATCATGTTAAAAACATGCTAGCAACATGCTAGTAACTTGGTAATAATGTTAGAATCATACTAACATGTTAATTATCTATCTATCTATCTATCTATCTATCTATCTATCTATTTATTTATCTGACAGACTGCATTCAAACTTTAAAACTTCAAAATACTTCAGACTGAAAACCATCCAAACTTAAAACTTTTTAATCTTTTTAAACTTTTTAAACTTCTTAAACTTTAACTTTTTAACTTTTTAACTTTTTAAACTTTTTAAACTTTTTAAACTTTTTAAACTTTTTGAACTTTTCAAACTCTTTCAAACTTTCTGGTCCGGCTTTCTCAAGCCAACTTAAAGTTTGTCTTGACGAACTTTTTTATCTAGTTATTATTATTCTTCTGAGACTAAATTTTCTGACTGTATCTCCTCCTAGAGCTTTAACTCTACAAACTCCAAACTCAGCCCAGATCTTCAGACTGGTCTGACTCGAGTTGCTATATCTTTTCTAACTGATCGGACTTACAATTTTCCTAAAAATGCCGATCAAAATTGGGAAAAATCCCATAGACTTACATTGACGGAATGTTCAAATGAGCCAACACTTTTCAAACTCCAACTGTCAAAACTCCCAGAATCCTTTGAGACTCAATCAAGCTTCCCTTCTATGTACTGTATTTCTAATCCATTCAAACTCATTCAAACTCATCTATCTATCTATCTATCTATCTATCTATCTATCTATCTATCTATCTATCTATCTATCTATCTATCTATCTATCTGTCTATGGCTAGCAACCAGAATCATGCTAATAACTTGCTAATCATACTAGAAACATGCTAGCAACTTGCTAATCATGCCACAAACATGCTAGCAACTTTGCTAATCATGCTAGAAACATGCTAGCAATATGCTAACAACTTGCTAATCATGCTAGAAACATGCTAGCAACTTGCTAATCAGGCTAGAAACATGCTAGCAACATGCTAACAACTTGCTAATCATGCTAGAAACATGCTAGCAACTTGCTAATCATGCTAGAAACATGCTAGCAACTTGCTAATCATGCTAGCAACATGCTAGCAACATGCTAGTCATGCTAAAAAAACATGCTAGCAACATGCTAACAACTTGCTAATCATGCTAGAAACATGCTAGCAACATGCTAACAACTTGCTAATCATGCTAGAAACATGCTAGCAACTTGCTAATCATGCTAGAAACATGCTAGCAACATGCTAACAACTTGCTAATCATGCTAGAAACATGCTAGCAACTTGCTAATCAGGCTAGAAACATGCTAGCAACATGCTAACAACTTGCTAATCATGCTAGAAACATGCTAGCAACTTGCTAATCATGCTAGAAACATGCTAGCAACTTGCTAATCATGCTAGCAACATGCTAGCAACATGCTAGTCATGCTAAAAAAACATGCTAGCAACATGCTAACAACTTGCTAATCATGCTAGAAACATGCTAGCAACTTGCTAATCATGCTAGAAACATGCTAGCAACATGCTAACAACTTGCTAATCATGCTAGAAACATGCTAGCAACTTGCTAATCAGGCTAGAAACATGCTAGCAACATGCTAACAACTTGCTAATCATGCTAGAAACATGCTAGCAACTTGCTAATCATGCTAGAAACATGCTAGCAACTTGCTAATCATGCTAGAAACATGCTAGCAACATGCAAAATACTTCAGACTGAAAACCATCCAAACTTAAAACTTTTTAATCTTTTTAAACTTTTTAAACTTCTTAAACTTTAACTTTTTAACTTTTTAAACTTTTTAAACTTTTTAAACTTTTTAAACTTTTTAAACTTTTTGAACTTTTCAAACTCTTTCAAACTTTCTGGTCCGGCTTTCTCAAGCCAACTTAAAGTTTGTCTTGACGAACTTTTTTATCTAGTTATTATTATTCTTCTGAGACTAAATTTTCTGACTGTATCTCCTCCTAGAGCTTTAACTCTACAAACTCCAAACTCAGCCCAGATCTTCAGACTGGTCTGACTCGAGTTGCTATATCTTTTCTAACTGATCGGACTTACAATTTTCCTAAAAATGCCGATCAAAATTGGGAAAAATCCCATAGACTTACATTGACGGAATGTTCAAATGAGCCAACACTTTTCAAACTCCAACTGTCAAAACTCCCAGAATCCTTTGAGACTCAATCAAGCTTCCCTTCTATGTACTGTATTTCTAATCCATTCAAACTCATTCAAACTCATCTATCTATCTATCTATCTATCTATCTATCTATCTATCTATCTGTCTATGGCTAGCAACCAGAATCATGCTAATAACTTGCTAATCATACTAGAAACATGCTAGCAACTTGCTAATCATGCCACAAACATGCTAGCAACTTTGCTAATCATGCTAGAAACATGCTAGCAATATGCTAACAACTTGCTAATCATGCTAGAAACATGCTAGCAACTTGCTAATCAGGCTAGAAACATGCTAGCAACATGCTAACAACTTGCTAATCATGCTAGAAACATGCTAGCAACTTGCTAATCATGCTAGAAACATGCTAGCAACTTGCTAATCATGCTAGCAACATGCTAGTCATGCTAAAAAAACATGCTAGCAACATGCTAACAACTTGCTAATCATGCTAGAAACATGCTAGCAACATGCTAACAACTTGCTAATCATGCTAGAAACATGCTAGCAACTTGCTAATCATGCTAGAAACATGCTAGCAACATGCTAACAACTTGCTAATCATGCTAGAAACATGCTAGCAACTTGCTAATCAGGCTAGAAACATGCTAGCAACATGCTAACAACTTGCTAATCATGCTAGAAACATGCTAGCAACTTGCTAATCATGCTAGAAACATGCTAGCAACTTGCTAATCATGCTAGCAACATGCTAGAAACATGCTAGTCATGCTAAAAAAACATGCTAGCAACATGCTAACAACTTGCTAATCATGCTAGAAACATGCTAGCAACTTGCTAATCATGCTAGAAACATGCTAGCAACATGCTAACAACTTGCTAATCATGCTAGAAACATGCTAGCAACTTGCTAATCAGGCTAGAAACATGCTAGCAACATGCTAACAACTTGCTAATCATGCTAGAAACATGCTAGCAACTTGCTAATCATGCTAGAAACATGCTAGCAACTTGCTAATCATGCTAGAAACATGCTAGCAACATGCTAGTCATGCTAAAAAACATGCTAGCAACATGCTAACAACTTGCTAATCATGTTAGAAACATGCTAGCAACTTGCTAATCATGCTAGAGACATGCTAGCAACATGCTAACAACTTGTTAATCATGCCAGAAACATGTTAGCAATGCTAGCAACTTGCTAATCATGCTAGAAACATGCTAGCAACATGCTAACAACTTGCTAATCATGCTAGAAACATGCTAGCAATATGCTAACAACTTGCTAATCATGTTAGAAACATGCTAGCAACATGCTAACAACTTGCTAATCATGCTAGAAACATGCTAGCAATATGCTAACAACTTGCTAATCATGTTAGAAACATGTTAGCAACTTGCTAATCATGCTAGAAACATGCTAGCAACATGCTAACAACTTGCTAATCATGCTAGAAACATGCTAGCAACTTGCTAATCATGCTAGAAACATGCTAGCAACATGCTAATAACTGGCTAATCATGCTAGAAACATGCTATAAAACTTTTTAAACTTTTTAAACTTTTCAAACTCTTTCAAACTTTCTGGTCCGGCTTTCTCAAGCCAACTTAAAGTTTGTCTTGACGAACTTTTTTATCTAGTTATTATTATTCTTCTGAGACTAAATTTTCTGACTGTATCTCCTCCTAGAGCTTTAACTCTACAAACTCCAAACTCAGCCCAGATCTTCAGACTGGTCTGACTCGAGTTGCTATATCTTTTCTAACTGATCGGACTTACGATTTTCCTAAAAATGCCAATCAAAATTGGGAAAAATCCCATAGACTTACATTGACGGAATGTTCAAATGAGCCAACACTTTTCAAACTCCAACTGTCAAAACTCCCAGAATCCTTTGAGACTCAATCAAGCTTCCCTTCTATGTACTGTATTTCTAATCCATTCAAACTCATTCAAACTCATCTATCTATCTATCTATCTATCTATCTATCTATCTATCTATCTATCTATCTATCTATCTGTCTATGGCTAGCAACCAGAATCATGCTAATAACTTGCTAATCATACTAGAAACATGCTAGCAACTTGCTAATCATGCCACAAACATGCTAGCAACTTTGCTAATCATGCTAGAAACATGCTAGCAATATGCTAACAACTTGCTAATCATGCTAGAAACATGCTAGCAACTTGCTAATCAGGCTAGAAACATGCTAGCAACATGCTAACAACTTGCTAATCATGCTAGAAACATGCTAGCAACTTGCTAATCATGCTAGAAACATGCTAGCAACTTGCTAATCATGCTAGCAACATGCTAGTCATGCTAAAAAAACATGCTAGCAACATGCTAACAACTTGCTAATCATGCTAGAAACATGCTAGCAACATGCTAACAACTTGCTAATCATGCTAGAAACATGCTAGCAACTTGCTAATCATGCTAGAAACATGCTAGCAACATGCTAACAACTTGCTAATCATGCTAGAAACATGCTAGCAACTTGCTAATCAGGCTAGAAACATGCTAGCAACATGCTAACAACTTGCTAATCATGCTAGAAACATGCTAGCAACTTGCTAATCAGGCTAGAAACATGCTAGCAACATGCTAACAACTTGCTAATCATGCTAGAAACATGCTAGCAACTTGCTAATCAGGCTAGCAACATGCTAGCAACATGCTAGTCATGCTAAAAAAACATGCTAGCAACATGCTAACAACTTGCTAATCATGCTAGAAACATGCTAGCAACTTGCTAATCATGCTAGAAACATGCTAGCAACATGCTAACAACTTGCTAATCATGCTAGAAACATGCTAGCAACTTGCTAATCAGGCTAGAAACATGCTAGCAACATGCTAACAACTTGCTAATCATGCTAGAAACATGCTAGCAACTTGCTAATCATGCTAGAAACATGCTAGCAACTTGCTAATCATGCTAGAAACATGCTAGCAACATGCTAGTCATGCTAAAAAACATGCTAGCAACATGCTAACAACTTGCTAATCAGGTTAGAAACATGCTAGCAACTTGCTAATCATGCTAGAGACATGCTAGCAACATGCTAACAACTTGTTAATCATGCCAGAAACATGTTAGCAATGCTAGCAACTTGCTAATCATGCTAGAAACATGCTAGCAACATGCTAACAACTTGCTAATCATGCTAGAAACATGCTAGCAATATGCTAACAACTTGCTAATCATGTTAGAAACATGCTAGCAACATGCTAACAACTTGCTAATCATGCTAGAAACATGCTAGCAATATGCTAACAACTTGCTAATCATGTTAGAAACATGTTAGCAACTTGCTAATCATGCTAGAAACATGCTAGCAACATGCTAACAACTTGCTAATCATGCTAGAAACATGCTAGCAACTTGCTAATCATGCTAGAAACATGCTAGCAACATGCTAATAACTGGCTAATCATGCTAGAAACATGCTATAAAACTTTTTAAACTTTTTAAACTTTTCAAACTCTTTCAAACTTTCTGGTCCGGCTTTCTCAAGCCAACTTAAAGTTTGTCTTGACGAACTTTTTTATCTAGTTATTATTATTCTTCTGAGACTAAATTTTCTGACTGTATCTCCTCCTAGAGCTTTAACTCTACAAACTCCAAACTCAGCCCAGATCTTCAGACTGGTCTGACTCGAGTTGCTATATCTTTTCTAACTGATCGGACTTACGATTTTCCTAAAAATGCCAATCAAAATTGGGAAAAATCCCATAGACTTACATTGACGGAATGTTCAAATGAGCCAACACTTTTCAAACTCCAACTGTCAAAACTCCCAGAATCCTTTGAGACTCAATCAAGCTTCCCTTCTATGTACTGTATTTCTAATCCTTTCAAACTCATTCAAACTCATCTATCTATCTATCTATCTATCTATCTAACCATTACTATCTAACTATCTATCTATCTATCTATGGCTAGCAACCAGAATCATGCTAATAACTTGCTAATCATACTAGAAACATGCTAGCAACTTGCTAATCATACTAGAAACATGCTAGCAACTTGCTAATCATGCCACAAACATGCTAGCAACTTTGCTAATCATGCTAGAAACATGCTAGCAACATGCTAGCAACTTGCTAATCATGCTAGAAACATGCTAGCAACTTGCTAATCTTGCTAGAAACATGCTAGCAACATGCTATCAACTTGCTAATCATGCTAGAAACATGCTAGCAAACTTGCTAATCATGCTAGAAACATGCTAGCAACTTGCTAATCATGCTAGAAACATGCTAGCAACATGCTAGTCATGCTAAAAAACATGCTAGCAACATGCTAACAACTTGCTAATCATGCTAGAAACATGCTAGCAACTTGCTAATCATGTTAGAAACATGCTATCAACATGCTAGCAACTTGTTAATCATGCTAGAAACATGCTAGCAATATGCTAGCAACTTGCTAATCATGTTAGAAACATGCTAGCAACATGCTAACAACTTGCTAATCATGCTAGAAACATGCTAGCAACATGCTAACAACTTGCTAATCATGTTAGAAACATGCTAGCAACATGCTAACAACTTGCTAATCATGCTAGAAACATGCTAGCAATATACTAACAACTTGCTAATCATGTTAGAAACATGCTAGGAACTTGCTAATCATGCTAGAAACATGCTAGCAACATGCTAACAACTTGCTAATCATGCTAGAAACATGCTAGCAACATGCTAACAACTTGCTAATCATGTTAGAAACATGCTAGCAACATGCTAATCATGTTAGAAACATGCTAGCAACATGCTAACAACTTGCTAATCATGCTAGCAACATGCTAATAACTGGCTAATCATGCTAGAAACATGCTATAAAACTTTTTAAACTTTTCAAACTCTTTCAAACTTTCTGGTCAGGCTTTCTCAAGCCAACTTAAAGTTTGTCTTGACGAACTTTTTTATCTAGTTATTATTATTCTTCTTAGCCAAATTTTCAAACGCTACTCCTCCTAGAGCTTTAACTCTACAAACTCCAAACTCAGCCTAGATCTTCAGACTGGTCTGACTCGAGTTGCTATATCTCTTCAAACTGATCGGACTTACGGTTTTCCTAAAAATGACGTTTAAAACTGGGAAAAATCCCATAGACTTACATTGACGGAATGTTCAAATGAGCCAACACTATTCAAATTTCAACTGTCAAAATCCCCAGAATCCTTTGAGACTCAATCAAGCTTCCCTTCTATGTACTGTATTTCTAATCCATTCAAACTCATTCAAACTCATCTATCTATCTATCTATCTATCTATCACTAGCCAAACTAGAGTCATGCTAGTAGCCTGCTAATCATGCTAGTAACATGCTAGTAACTGGCTAATCATGCTAATAACATGCTAACAACATGCTAATCATGTTAGAAACAGACTAACAACATGCTAGTAACTTGCTAATCATGCTAGAAACATGCTAGCAACTTGCTAATCATGCTAGAAACATGCTAGCAACTTGCTAATCATGCTAGAAACATACTAGCAACTTGCTAATCATTCTAAAAACATGTTAGCAACTTGCTAATCATTCTAAAAACATGCTAGCAACTTGCTAACAACTTGCTAATCATGTTAAAAACATGCTAGAAACATGCTAATCATGCTAGAAACATGCTAGCAACTTGCTAATCATGCTAGAAACATACTAGCAACTTGCTAATCATTCTAAAAACATGCTAGCAACTTGCTAATCATTCTAAAAACATGCTAGCAACTTGCTAACAACTTGCTAATCATGTTAAAAACTTGCTAACAACTTGCTAATCATGTTAAAAACATGCTAGAAACATGCTAATCATGCTAGAAACATGCTAGCAACTTGCTAACCATGCTAGAAACATGCTAGCAACTTGCTAATCATGCTAGAAACATACTAGCAACTTGCTAATCATTCTAAAAACATGCTAGCAACTTGCTAATCATGTTAAAAACATGCTAGAAACATGCTAATCATGCTAGAAACATGTTAGCAACTTGCTAATCATGCTAGAAACATGCTAGCAACTTGCTAATCATGTTAAGAACATGCTAGCAACATGCTAGCAACTTGCTAATCATGTTAAAAACATGCTAGCAACTTGCTAATCATGCTAGAAACATGCTAGCAACTTGCTAATCATGCTAGAAACATACTAGCAACTTGCTAATCATTCTAAAAACATGCTAGCAACTTGCTAACAACTTGCTAATCATGTTAGAAACATGCTAGCAACTTGTTAATCATGCTAGAAACATCCTTAGCAACCACCCTGGGCACCTTAACAACCGGCCTAGCAACCACCCCAAGTACCCTAGCAACCGCATAGCAACACCCTAGCAACCACCCTGGATACCTTAGCAACCGCATAGCAACACCCTAGCAACCACCCTAGCAACCACCCTGGATACCCTAGCAACCGCATAGCAACACCCTAGCAACCACTCCTGTTACCTTAGCAACCGCATAGCAACACCGTAGCAACCACCCCTGTTACCTTAGCAACCGCATAGCAACACCTTAGCAACCATCCTGGGTACCCTAGCAACCGCATAGCAACACCCTAGCAACCACCCTGGATACCTTAGCAACCGCATAGCAACACCCTAGCAACCATCCTGGATACCCTAGCAACCGCATAGCAACACCCTAGCAACCACCCCAAGTACCCTAGCAACCGCATAGCAACACCCCAGCAACCACCCTGGATACCCTAGCAACGGCATAGCAACACCTTAGCAACCACCCTGGGTGCCTTAGCAACCGGCCTAGCAACCACCCCAAGTACCCTAGCAACCGCATAGCAACACCCTAGCAACCACCCCTGTTACCTTAGCAACCGCATAGCAACACCCTAGCAACCACCCTGGATACCTTAGCAACGGCATAGCAACACCCTAGCAACCATCCTGGATACCTTAGCAACCGCATAGCAACACCCTAGCAACCACCCTGGATACCATAGCAACACCCTAGGAACCACCCCTGTTACCTTAGCAACCGGATAGCAACACCCTAGCAACCACCCCTGTTACCCTAGCAACCGCATTGCAACACCTTAGCAACCATCCTGGATACCCTAGCAATGGCATAGCAACACCCTAGCAACCACCCTTGGTACCCTAGCAACTGCATAGCAACACCCTAACAACCACCCCTGTTATCATGTTAATAAAATGTTAAACATTTTAACAACATGCTAGTAAAATGCTAATCATGCTAGAATCATTCTAGTAACTTGTTAATTGTTATCTATCTACTTTATCTATCTATCTATCTATCTATCTATCTATCTATCTATCTATCTATGACAGACTGTATTGCCTTCAAAACATTCAAACTTTAACCTTTTAAAACTACTTTAGACTTCAAACCATTACAGACTGAAAACCGTCAAATGCAAAACTTTTTAAAACTTCGTAAACTTTTTAAACTATAAACTTTTCAAACTTTTTCAAACTTTCTGGTCCAGCTTTCTCAAGCCAACCTAAAGTTTGTCTTGACAAACTTTACTATCTAGTTATAATTAT
>JAMKFB010000855.1:0-14853 GCA_036247105.1 Cirrhinus mrigala
GGCTCTAACTAAATTTCACATGCATAAAACTTCTAACACATCAAGAAGTGTATTTCTGCATTGCAAATAACATTCCTTTCATGCATATGAAATATTTTTAATGTGGCTCAGCTTTATTCATGAAACTGCATAACTAGCGTTTTCTGGCTGAGAAAAGTCGTTTTAGAGCATTTCTGAGCAAGCCTCCTTTTCATAAGCAGAGATGCATAAAACCGCTATTCGTGATCCCAGAAGGCCTTAACTGAGCGTTTTATGCATTGAGGCTCTAACTAAATTTCACATGCATAAAACTTCTAACACATCAAGAAGTGTATTTCTGCATTGCAAATAACATTCCTTTCATGCATATGAAATATTTTTAATGTGGCTCAGCTTTATTCATGAAACTGCATAACTAGCGTTTTCTGGCTGAGAAAAGTCGTTTTAGAGCATTTCTGAGCAAGCCTCCTTTTCATAAGCAGAGATGCATAAAACCGCTATTCGTGATCCCAGAAGGCCTTAACTGAGCGTTTTATGCATTGAGGCTCTAACTAAATTTCACATGCATAAAACTTCTAACACATCAAGAAGTGTATTTCTGCATTGCAAATAACATTCCTTTCATGCATATGAAATATTTTTAATGTGGCTCAGCTTTATTCATGAAACTGCATAACTAGCGTTTTCTGGCTGAGAAAAGTCGTTTTAGAGCATTTCTGAGCAAGCCTCCTTTTCATAAGCAGAGATGCATAAAACCGCTATTCGTGATCCCAGAAGGCCTTAACTGAGCGTTTTATGCATTGAGGCTCTAACTAAATTTCACATGCATAAAACTTCTAACACATCAAGAAGTGTATTTCTGCATTGCAAATAACATTCCTTTCATGCATATGAAATATTTTTAATGTGGCTCAGCTTTATTCATGAAACTGCATAACTAGCGTTTTCTGGCTGAGAAAAGTCGTTTTAGAGCATTTCTGAGCAAGCCTCCTTTTCATAAGCAGAGATGCATAAAACCGCTATTCGTGATCCCAGAAGGCCTTAACTGAGCGTTTTATGCATTGAGGCTCTAACTAAATTTCACATGCATAAAACTTCTAACACATCAAGAAGTGTATTTCTGCATTGCAAATAACATTC
The DNA here is from genome assembly GCA_036247105.1 of Cirrhinus mrigala. Lineage (NCBI taxonomy): Eukaryota > Metazoa > Chordata > Actinopteri > Cypriniformes > Cyprinidae > Cirrhinus > Cirrhinus mrigala. Next base: position 1,120 of record JAMKFB010000855.1, read on the forward strand.
CTTTCATGCATATGAAATATTTTTAATGTGGCTCAGCTTTATTCATGAAACTGCATAACTAGCGTTTTCTGGCTGAGAAAAGTCGTTTTAGAGCATTTCTGAGCAAGCCTCCTTTTCATAAGCAGAGATGCATAAAACCGCTATTCGTGATCCCAGAAGGCCTTAACTGAGCGTTTTATGCATTGAGGCTCTAACTAAATTTCACATGCATAAAACTTCTAACACATCAAGAAGTGTATTTCTGCATTGCAAATAACATTCCTTTCATGCATATGAAATATTTTTAATGTGGCTCAGCTTTATTCATGAAACTGCATAACTAGCGTTTTCTGGCTGAGAAAAGTCGTTTTAGAGCATTTCTGAGCAAGCCTCCTTTTCATAAGCAGAGATGCATAAAACCGCTATTCGTGATCCCAGAAGGCCTTAACTGAGCGTTTTATGCATTGAGGCTCTAACTAAATTTCACATGCATAAAACTTCTAACACATCAAGAAGTGTATTTCTGCATTGCAAATAACATTCCTTTCATGCATATGAAATATTTTTAATGTGGCTCAGCTTTATTCATGAAACTGCATAACTAGCGTTTTCTGGCTGAGAAAAGTCGTTTTAGAGCATTTCTGAGCAAGCCTCCTTTTCATAAGCAGAGATGCATAAAACCGCTATTCGTGATCCCAGAAGGCCTTAACTGAGCGTTTTATGCATTGAGGCTCTAACTAAATTTCACATGCATAAAACTTCTAACACATCAAGAAGTGTATTTCTGCATTGCAAATAACATTCCTTTCATGCATATGAAATATTTTTAATGTGGCTCAGCTTTATTCATGAAACTGCATAACTAGCGTTTTCTGGCTGAGAAAAGTCGTTTTAGAGCATTTCTGAGCAAGCCTCCTTTTCATAAGCAGAGATGCATAAAACCGCTATTCGTGATCCCAGAAGGCCTTAACTGAGCGTTTTATGCATTGAGGCTCTAACTAAATTTCACATGCATAAAACTTCTAACACATCAAGAAGTGTATTTCTGCATTGCAAATAACATTCCTTTCATGCATATGAAATATTTTTAATGTGGCTCAGCTTTATTCATGAAACTGCATAACTAGCGTTTTCTGGCTGAGAAAAGTCGTTTTAGAGCATTTCTGAGCAAGCCTCCTTTTCATAAGCAGAGATGCATAAAACCGCTATTCGTGATCCCAGAAGGCCTTAACTGAGCGTTTTATGCATTGAGGCTCTAACTAAATTTCACATGCATAAAACTTCTAACACATCAAGAAGTGTATTTCTGCATTGCAAATAACATTCCTTTCATGCATATGAAATATTTTTAATGTGGCTCAGCTTTATTCATGAAACTGCATAACTAGCGTTTTCTGGCTGAGAAAAGTCGTTTTAGAGCATTTCTGAGCAAGCCTCCTTTTCATAAGCAGAGATGCATAAAACCGCTATTCGTGATCCTAGAAGGCCTTAACTGAGCGTTTTATGCATTGAGGCTCTAACTAAATTTCACATGCATAAAACTTCTAACACATCAAGAAGTGTATTTCTGCATTGCAAATAACATTCCTTTCATGCATATGAAATATTTTTAATGTGGCTCAGCTTTATTCATGAAACTGCATAACTAGCGTTTTCTGGCTGAGAAAAGTCGTTTTAGAGCATTTCTGAGCAAGCCTCCTTTTCATAAGCAGAGATGCATAAAACCGCTATTCGTGATCCCAGAAGGCCTTAACTGAGCGTTTTATGCATTGAGGCTCTAACTAAATTTCACATGCATAAAACTTCTAACACATCAAGAAGTGTATTTCTGCATTGCAAATAACATTCCTTTCATGCATATGAAATATTTTTAATGTGGCTCAGCTTTATTCATGAAACTGCATAACTAGCGTTTTCTGGCTGAGAAAAGTCGTTTTAGAGCATTTCTGAGCAGGCCTCCTTTTCATAAGCAGAGATGCATAAAACCGCTATTCGTGATCCCAGAAGGCCTTAACTGAGCGTTTTATGCATTGAGGCTCTAACTAAATTTCACATGCATAAAACTTCTAACACATCAAGAAGTGTATTTCTGCATTGCAAATAACATTCCTTTCATGCATATGAAATATTTTTAATGTGGCTCAGCTTTATTCATGAAACTGCATAACTAGCGTTTTCTGGCTGAGAAAAGTCGTTTTAGAGCATTTCTGAGCAAGCCTCCTTTTCATAAGCAGAGATGCATAAAACCGCTATTCGTGATCCCAGAAGGCCTTAACTGAGCGTTTTATGCATTGAGGCTCTAACTAAATTTCACATGCATAAAACTTCTAACACATCAAGAAGTGTATTTCTGCATTGCAAATAACATTCCTTTCATGCATATGAAATATTTTTAATGTGGCTCAGCTTTATTCATGAAACTGCATAACTAGCGTTTTCTGGCTGAGAAAAGTCGTTTTAGAGCATTTCTGAGCAAGCCTCCTTTTCATAAGCAGAGATGCATAAAACCGCTATTCGTGATCCCAGAAGGCCTTAACTGAGCGTTTTATGCATTGAGGCTCTAACTAAATTTCACATGCATAAAACTTCTAACACATCAAGAAGTGTATTTCTGCATTGCAAATAACATTCCTTTCATGCATATGAAATATTTTTAATGTGGCTCAGCTTTATTCATGAAACTGCATAACTAGCGTTTTCTGGCTGAGAAAAGTCGTTTTAGAGCATTTCTGAGCAAGCCTCCTTTTCATAAGCAGAGATGCATAAAACCGCTATTCGTGATCCCAGAAGGCCTTAACTGAGCGTTTTATGCATTGAGGCTCTAACTAAATTTCACATGCATAAAACTTCTAACACATCAAGAAGTGTATTTCTGCATTGCAAATAACATTCCTTTCATGCATATGAAATATTTTTAATGTGGCTCAGCTTTATTCATGAAACTGCATAACTAGCGTTTTCTGGCTGAGAAAAGTCGTTTTAGAGCATTTCTGAGCAAGCCTCCTTTTCATAAGCAGAGATGCATAAAACCGCTATTCGTGATCCCAGAAGGCCTTAACTGAGCGTTTTATGCATTGAGGCTCTAACTAAATTTCACATGCATAAAACTTCTAACACATCAAGAAGTGTATTTCTGCATTGCAAATAACATTCCTTTCATGCATATGAAATATTTTTAATGTGGCTCAGCTTTATTCATGAAACTGCATAACTAGCGTTTTCTGGCTGAGAAAAGTCGTTTTAGAGCATTTCTGAGCAAGCCTCCTTTTCATAAGCAGAGATGCATAAAACCGCTATTCGTGATCCCAGAAGGCCTTAACTGAGCGTTTTATGCATTGAGGCTCTAACTAAATTTCACATGCATAAAACTTCTAACACATCAAGAAGTGTATTTCTGCATTGCAAATAACATTCCTTTCATGCATATGAAATATTTTTAATGTGGCTCAGCTTTATTCATGAAACTGCATAACTAGCGTTTTCTGGCTGAGAAAAGTCGTTTTAGAGCATTTCTGAGCAAGCCTCCTTTTCATAAGCAGAGATGCATAAAACCGCTATTCGTGATCCCAGAAGGCCTTAACTGAGCGTTTTATGCATTGAGGCTCTAACTAAATTTCACATGCATAAAACTTCTAACACATCAAGAAGTGTATTTCTGCATTGCAAATAACATTCCTTTCATGCATATGAAATATTTTTAATGTGGCTCAGCTTTATTCATGAAACTGCATAACTAGCGTTTTCTGGCTGAGAAAAGTCGTTTTAGAGCATTTCTGAGCAAGCCTCCTTTTCATAAGCAGAGATGCATAAAACCGCTATTCGTGATCCCAGAAGGCCTTAACTGAGCGTTTTATGCATTGAGGCTCTAACTAAATTTCACATGCATAAAACTTCTAACACATCAAGAAGTGTATTTCTGCATTGCAAATAACATTCCTTTCATGCATATGAAATATTTTTAATGTGGCTCAGCTTTATTCATGAAACTGCATAACTAGCGTTTTCTGGCTGAGAAAAGTCGTTTTAGAGCATTTCTGAGCAAGCCTCCTTTTCATAAGCAGAGATGCATAAAACCGCTATTCGTGATCCCAGAAGGCCTTAACTGAGCGTTTTATGCATTGAGGCTCTAACTAAATTTCACATGCATAAAACTTCTAACACATCAAGAAGTGTATTTCTGCATTGCAAATAACATTCCTTTCATGCATATGAAATATTTTTAATGTGGCTCAGCTTTATTCATGAAACTGCATAACTAGCGTTTTCTGGCTGAGAAAAGTCGTTTTAGAGCATTTCTGAGCAAGCCTCCTTTTCATAAGCAGAGATGCATAAAACCGCTATTCGTGATCCCAGAAGGCCTTAACTGAGCGTTTTATGCATTGAGGCTCTAACTAAATTTCACATGCATAAAACTTCTAACACATCAAGAAGTGTATTTCTGCATTGCAAATAACATTCCTTTCATGCATATGAAATATTTTTAATGTGGCTCAGCTTTATTCATGAAACTGCATAACTAGCGTTTTCTGGCTGAGAAAAGTCGTTTTAGAGCATTTCTGAGCAAGCCTCCTTTTCATAAGCAGAGATGCATAAAACCGCTATTCGTGATCCCAGAAGGCCTTAACTGAGCGTTTTATGCATTGAGGCTCTAACTAAATTTCACATGCATAAAACTTCTAACACATCAAGAAGTGTATTTCTGCATTGCAAATAACATTCCTTTCATGCATATGAAATATTTTTAATGTGGCTCAGCTTTATTCATGAAACTGCATAACTAGCGTTTTCTGGCTGAGAAAAGTCGTTTTAGAGCATTTCTGAGCAAGCCTCCTTTTCATAAGCAGAGATGCATAAAACCGCTATTCGTGATCCCAGAAGGCCTTAACTGAGCGTTTTATGCATTGAGGCTCTAACTAAATTTCACATGCATAAAACTTCTAACACATCAAGAAGTGTATTTCTGCATTGCAAATAACATTCCTTTCATGCATATGAAATATTTTTAATGTGGCTCAGCTTTATTCATGAAACTGCATAACTAGCGTTTTCTGGCTGAGAAAAGTCGTTTTAGAGCATTTCTGAGCAAGCCTCCTTTTCATAAGCAGAGATGCATAAAACCGCTATTCGTGATCCCAGAAGGCCTTAACTGAGCGTTTTATGCATTGAGGCTCTAACTAAATTTCACATGCATAAAACTTCTAACACATCAAGAAGTGTATTTCTGCATTGCAAATAACATTCCTTTCATGCATATGAAATATTTTTAATGTGGCTCAGCTTTATTCATGAAACTGCATAACTAGCGTTTTCTGGCTGAGAAAAGTCGTTTTAGAGCATTTCTGAGCAAGCCTCCTTTTCATAAGCAGAGATGCATAAAACCGCTATTCGTGATCCCAGAAGGCCTTAACTGAGCGTTTTATGCATTGAGGCTCTAACTAAATTTCACATGCATAAAACTTCTAACACATCAAGAAGTGTATTTCTGCATTGCAAATAACATTCCTTTCATGCATATGAAATATTTTTAATGTGGCTCAGCTTTATTCATGAAACTGCATAACTAGCGTTTTCTGGCTGAGAAAAGTCGTTTTAGAGCATTTCTGAGCAAGCCTCCTTTTCATAAGCAGAGATGCATAAAACCGCTATTCGTGATCCCAGAAGGCCTTAACTGAGCGTTTTATGCATTGAGGCTCTAACTAAATTTCACATGCATAAAACTTCTAACACATCAAGAAGTGTATTTCTGCATTGCAAATAACATTCCTTTCATGCATATGAAATATTTTTAATGTGGCTCAGCTTTATTCATGAAACTGCATAACTAGCGTTTTCTGGCTGAGAAAAGTCGTTTTAGAGCATTTCTGAGCAAGCCTCCTTTTCATAAGCAGAGATGCATAAAACCGCTATTCGTGATCCCAGAAGGCCTTAACTGAGCGTTTTATGCATTGAGGCTCTAACTAAATTTCACATGCATAAAACTTCTAACACATCAAGAAGTGTATTTCTGCATTGCAAATAACATTCCTTTCATGCATATGAAATATTTTTAATGTGGCTCAGCTTTATTCATGAAACTGCATAACTAGCGTTTTCTGGCTGAGAAAAGTCGTTTTAGAGCATTTCTGAGCAAGCCTCCTTTTCATAAGCAGAGATGCATAAAACCGCTATTCGTGATCCCAGAAGGCCTTAACTGAGCGTTTTATGCATTGAGGCTCTAACTAAATTTCACATGCATAAAACTTCTAACACATCAAGAAGTGTATTTCTGCATTGCAAATAACATTCCTTTCATGCATATGAAATATTTTTAATGTGGCTCAGCTTTATTCATGAAACTGCATAACTAGCGTTTTCTGGCTGAGAAAAGTCGTTTTAGAGCATTTCTGAGCAAGCCTCCTTTTCATAAGCAGAGATGCATAAAACCGCTATTCGTGATCCCAGAAGGCCTTAACTGAGCGTTTTATGCATTGAGGCTCTAACTAAATTTCACATGCATAAAACTTCTAACACATCAAGAAGTGTATTTCTGCATTGCAAATAACATTCCTTTCATGCATATGAAATATTTTTAATGTGGCTCAGCTTTATTCATGAAACTGCATAACTAGCGTTTTCTGGCTGAGAAAAGTCGTTTTAGAGCATTTCTGAGCAAGCCTCCTTTTCATAAGCAGAGATGCATAAAACCGCTATTCGTGATCCCAGAAGGCCTTAACTGAGCGTTTTATGCATTGAGGCTCTAACTAAATTTCACATGCATAAAACTTCTAACACATCAAGAAGTGTATTTCTGCATTGCAAATAACATTCCTTTCATGCATATGAAATATTTTTAATGTGGCTCAGCTTTATTCATGAAACTGCATAACTAGCGTTTTCTGGCTGAGAAAAGTCGTTTTAGAGCATTTCTGAGCAAGCCTCCTTTTCATAAGCAGAGATGCATAAAACCGCTATTCGTGATCCCAGAAGGCCTTAACTGAGCGTTTTATGCATTGAGGCTCTAACTAAATTTCACATGCATAAAACTTCTAACACATCAAGAAGTGTATTTCTGCATTGCAAATAACATTCCTTTCATGCATATGAAATATTTTTAATGTGGCTCAGCTTTATTCATGAAACTGCATAACTAGCGTTTTCTGGCTGAGAAAAGTCGTTTTAGAGCATTTCTGAGCAAGCCTCCTTTTCATAAGCAGAGATGCATAAAACCGCTATTCGTGATCCCAGAAGGCCTTAACTGAGCGTTTTATGCATTGAGGCTCTAACTAAATTTCACATGCATAAAACTTCTAACACATCAAGAAGTGTATTTCTGCATTGCAAATAACATTCCTTTCATGCATATGAAATATTTTTAATGTGGCTCAGCTTTATTCATGAAACTGCATAACTAGCGTTTTCTGGCTGAGAAAAGTCGTTTTAGAGCATTTCTGAGCAAGCCTCCTTTTCATAAGCAGAGATGCATAAAACCGCTATTCGTGATCCCAGAAGGCCTTAACTGAGCGTTTTATGCATTGAGGCTCTAACTAAATTTCACATGCATAAAACTTCTAACACATCAAGAAGTGTATTTCTGCATTGCAAATAACATTCCTTTCATGCATATGAAATATTTTTAATGTGGCTCAGCTTTATTCATGAAACTGCATAACTAGCGTTTTCTGGCTGAGAAAAGTCGTTTTAGAGCATTTCTGAGCAAGCCTCCTTTTCATAAGCAGAGATGCATAAAACCGCTATTCGTGATCCCAGAAGGCCTTAACTGAGCGTTTTATGCATTGAGGCTCTAACTAAATTTCACATGCATAAAACTTCTAACACATCAAGAAGTGTATTTCTGCATTGCAAATAACATTCCTTTCATGCATATGAAATATTTTTAATGTGGCTCAGCTTTATTCATGAAACTGCATAACTAGCGTTTTCTGGCTGAGAAAAGTCGTTTTAGAGCATTTCTGAGCAAGCCTCCTTTTCATAAGCAGAGATGCATAAAACCGCTATTCGTGATCCCAGAAGGCCTTAACTGAGCGTTTTATGCATTGAGGCTCTAACTAAATTTCACATGCATAAAACTTCTAACACATCAAGAAGTGTATTTCTGCATTGCAAATAACATTCCTTTCATGCATATGAAATATTTTTAATGTGGCTCAGCTTTATTCATGAAACTGCATAACTAGCGTTTTCTGGCTGAGAAAAGTCGTTTTAGAGCATTTCTGAGCAAGCCTCCTTTTCATAAGCAGAGATGCATAAAACCGCTATTCGTGATCCTAGAAGGCCTTAACTGAGCGTTTTATGCATTGAGGCTCTAACTAAATTTCACATGCATAAAACTTCTAACACATCAAGAAGTGTATTTCTGCATTGCAAATAACATTCCTTTCATGCATATGAAATATTTTTAATGTGGCTCAGCTTTATTCATGAAACTGCATAACTAGCGTTTTCTGGCTGAGAAAAGTCGTTTTAGAGCATTTCTGAGCAAGCCTCCTTTTCATAAGCAGAGATGCATAAAACCGCTATTCGTGATCCCAGAAGGCCTTAACTGAGCGTTTTATGCATTGAGGCTCTAACTAAATTTCACATGCATAAAACTTCTAACACATCAAGAAGTGTATTTCTGCATTGCAAATAACATTCCTTTCATGCATATGAAATATTTTTAATGTGGCTCAGCTTTATTCATGAAACTGCATAACTAGCGTTTTCTGGCTGAGAAAAGTCGTTTTAGAGCATTTCTGAGCAAGCCTCCTTTTCATAAGCAGAGATGCATAAAACCGCTATTCGTGATCCCAGAAGGCCTTAACTGAGCGTTTTATGCATTGAGGCTCTAACTAAATTTCACATGCATAAAACTTCTAACACATCAAGAAGTGTATTTCTGCATTGCAAATAACATTCCTTTCATGCATATGAAATATTTTTAATGTGGCTCAGCTTTATTCATGAAACTGCATAACTAGCGTTTTCTGGCTGAGAAAAGTCGTTTTAGAGCATTTCTGAGCAAGCCTCCTTTTCATAAGCAGAGATGCATAAAACCGCTATTCGTGATCCCAGAAGGCCTTAACTGAGCGTTTTATGCATTGAGGCTCTAACTAAATTTCACATGCATAAAACTTCTAACACATCAAGAAGTGTATTTCTGCATTGCAAATAACATTCCTTTCATGCATATGAAATATTTTTAATGTGGCTCAGCTTTATTCATGAAACTGCATAACTAGCGTTTTCTGGCTGAGAAAAGTCGTTTTAGAGCATTTCTGAGCAAGCCTCCTTTTCATAAGCAGAGATGCATAAAACCGCTATTCGTGATCCCAGAAGGCCTTAACTGAGCGTTTTATGCATTGAGGCTCTAACTAAATTTCACATGCATAAAACTTCTAACACATCAAGAAGTGTATTTCTGCATTGCAAATAACATTCCTTTCATGCATATGAAATATTTTTAATGTGGCTCAGCTTTATTCATGAAACTGCATAACTAGCGTTTTCTGGCTGAGAAAAGTCGTTTTAGAGCATTTCTGAGCAAGCCTCCTTTTCATAAGCAGAGATGCATAAAACCGCTATTCGTGATCCCAGAAGGCCTTAACTGAGCGTTTTATGCATTGAGGCTCTAACTAAATTTCACATGCATAAAACTTCTAACACATCAAGAAGTGTATTTCTGCATTGCAAATAACATTCCTTTCATGCATATGAAATATTTTTAATGTGGCTCAGCTTTATTCATGAAACTGCATAACTAGCGTTTTCTGGCTGAGAAAAGTCGTTTTAGAGCATTTCTGAGCAAGCCTCCTTTTCATAAGCAGAGATGCATAAAACCGCTATTCGTGATCCCAGAAGGCCTTAACTGAGCGTTTTATGCATTGAGGCTCTAACTAAATTTCACATGCATAAAACTTCTAACACATCAAGAAGTGTATTTCTGCATTGCAAATAACATTCCTTTCATGCATATGAAATATTTTTAATGTGGCTCAGCTTTATTCATGAAACTGCATAACTAGCGTTTTCTGGCTGAGAAAAGTCGTTTTAGAGCATTTCTGAGCAAGCCTCCTTTTCATAAGCAGAGATGCATAAAACCGCTATTCGTGATCCCAGAAGGCCTTAACTGAGCGTTTTATGCATTGAGGCTCTAACTAAATTTCACATGCATAAAACTTCTAACACATCAAGAAGTGTATTTCTGCATTGCAAATAACATTCCTTTCATGCATATGAAATATTTTTAATGTGGCTCAGCTTTATTCATGAAACTGCATAACTAGCGTTTTCTGGCTGAGAAAAGTCGTTTTAGAGCATTTCTGAGCAAGCCTCCTTTTCATAAGCAGAGATGCATAAAACCGCTATTCGTGATCCCAGAAGGCCTTAACTGAGCGTTTTATGCATTGAGGCTCTAACTAAATTTCACATGCATAAAACTTCTAACACATCAAGAAGTGTATTTCTGCATTGCAAATAACATTCCTTTCATGCATATGAAATATTTTTAATGTGGCTCAGCTTTATTCATGAAACTGCATAACTAGCGTTTTCTGGCTGAGAAAAGTCGTTTTAGAGCATTTCTGAGCAAGCCTCCTTTTCATAAGCAGAGATGCATAAAACCGCTATTCGTGATCCCAGAAGGCCTTAACTGAGCGTTTTATGCATTGAGGCTCTAACTAAATTTCACATGCATAAAACTTCTAACACATCAAGAAGTGTATTTCTGCATTGCAAATAACATTCCTTTCATGCATATGAAATATTTTTAATGTGGCTCAGCTTTATTCATGAAACTGCATAACTAGCGTTTTCTGGCTGAGAAAAGTCGTTTTAGAGCATTTCTGAGCAAGCCTCCTTTTCATAAGCAGAGATGCATAAAACCGCTATTCGTGATCCCAGAAGGCCTTAACTGAGCGTTTTATGCATTGAGGCTCTAACTAAATTTCACATGCATAAAACTTCTAACACATCAAGAAGTGTATTTCTGCATTGCAAATAACATTCCTTTCATGCATATGAAATATTTTTAATGTGGCTCAGCTTTATTCATGAAACTGCATAACTAGCGTTTTCTGGCTGAGAAAAGTCGTTTTAGAGCATTTCTGAGCAAGCCTCCTTTTCATAAGCAGAGATGCATAAAACCGCTATTCGTGATCCCAGAAGGCCTTAACTGAGCGTTTTATGCATTGAGGCTCTAACTAAATTTCACATGCATAAAACTTCTAACACATCAAGAAGTGTATTTCTGCATTGCAAATAACATTCCTTTCATGCATATGAAATATTTTTAATGTGGCTCAGCTTTATTCATGAAACTGCATAACTAGCGTTTTCTGGCTGAGAAAAGTCGTTTTAGAGCATTTCTGAGCAAGCCTCCTTTTCATAAGCAGAGATGCATAAAACCGCTATTCGTGATCCCAGAAGGCCTTAACTGAGCGTTTTATGCATTGAGGCTCTAACTAAATTTCACATGCATAAAACTTCTAACACATCAAGAAGTGTATTTCTGCATTGCAAATAACATTCCTTTCATGCATATGAAATATTTTTAATGTGGCTCAGCTTTATTCATGAAACTGCATAACTAGCGTTTTCTGGCTGAGAAAAGTCGTTTTAGAGCATTTCTGAGCAAGCCTCCTTTTCATAAGCAGAGATGCATAAAACCGCTATTCGTGATCCTAGAAGGCCTTAACTGAGCGTTTTATGCATTGAGGCTCTAACTAAATTTCACATGCATAAAACTTCTAACACATCAAGAAGTGTATTTCTGCATTGCAAATAACATTCCTTTCATGCATATGAAATATTTTTAATGTGGCTCAGCTTTATTCATGAAACTGCATAACTAGCGTTTTCTGGCTGAGAAAAGTCGTTTTAGAGCATTTCTGAGCAAGCCTCCTTTTCATAAGCAGAGATGCATAAAACCGCTATTCGTGATCCCAGAAGGCCTTAACTGAGCGTTTTATGCATTGAGGCTCTAACTAAATTTCACATGCATAAAACTTCTAACACATCAAGAAGTGTATTTCTGCATTGCAAATAACATTCCTTTCATGCATATGAAATATTTTTAATGTGGCTCAGCTTTATTCATGAAACTGCATAACTAGCGTTTTCTGGCTGAGAAAAGTCGTTTTAGAGCATTTCTGAGCAAGCCTCCTTTTCATAAGCAGAGATGCATAAAACCGCTATTCGTGATCCCAGAAGGCCTTAACTGAGCGTTTTATGCATTGAGGCTCTAACTAAATTTCACATGCATAAAACTTCTAACACATCAAGAAGTGTATTTCTGCATTGCAAATAACATTCCTTTCATGCATATGAAATATTTTTAATGTGGCTCAGCTTTATTCATGAAACTGCATAACTAGCGTTTTCTGGCTGAGAAAAGTCGTTTTAGAGCATTTCTGAGCAAGCCTCCTTTTCATAAGCAGAGATGCATAAAACCGCTATTCGTGATCCTAGAAGGCCTTAACTGAGCGTTTTATGCATTGAGGCTCTAACTAAATTTCACATGCATAAAACTTCTAACACATCAAGAAGTGTATTTCTGCATTGCAAATAACATTCCTTTCATGCATATGAAATATTTTTAATGTGGCTCAGCTTTATTCATGAAACTGCATAACTAGCGTTTTCTGGCTGAGAAAAGTCGTTTTAGAGCATTTCTGAGCAAGCCTCCTTTTCATAAGCAGAGATGCATAAAACCGCTATTCGTGATCCCAGAAGGCCTTAACTGAGCGTTTTATGCATTGAGGCTCTAACTAAATTTCACATGCATAAAACTTCTAACACATCAAGAAGTGTATTTCTGCATTGCAAATAACATTCCTTTCATGCATATGAAATATTTTTAATGTGGCTCAGCTTTATTCATGAAACTGCATAACTAGCGTTTTCTGGCTGAGAAAAGTCGTTTTAGAGCATTTCTGAGCAAGCCTCCTTTTCATAAGCAGAGATGCATAAAACCGCTATTCGTGATCCCAGAAGGCCTTAACTGAGCGTTTTATGCATTGAGGCTCTAACTAAATTTCACATGCATAAAACTTCTAACACATCAAGAAGTGTATTTCTGCATTGCAAATAACATTCCTTTCATGCATATGAAATATTTTTAATGTGGCTCAGCTTTATTCATGAAACTGCATAACTAGCGTTTTCTGGCTGAGAAAAGTCGTTTTAGAGCATTTCTGAGCAAGCCTCCTTTTCATAAGCAGAGATGCATAAAACCGCTATTCGTGATCCCAGAAGGCCTTAACTGAGCGTTTTATGCATTGAGGCTCTAACTAAATTTCACATGCATAAAACTTCTAACACATCAAGAAGTGTATTTCTGCATTGCAAATAACATTCCTTTCATGCATATGAAATATTTTTAATGTGGCTCAGCTTTATTCATGAAACTGCATAACTAGCGTTTTCTGGCTGAGAAAAGTCGTTTTAGAGCATTTCTGAGCAAGCCTCCTTTTCATAAGCAGAGATGCATAAAACCGCTATTCGTGATCCCAGAAGGCCTTAACTGAGCGTTTTATGCATTGAGGCTCTAACTAAATTTCACATGCATAAAACTTCTAACACATCAAGAAGTGTATTTCTGCATTGCAAATAACATTCCTTTCATGCATATGAAATATTTTTAATGTGGCTCAGCTTTATTCATGAAACTGCATAACTAGCGTTTTCTGGCTGAGAAAAGTCGTTTTAGAGCATTTCTGAGCAAGCCTCCTTTTCATAAGCAGAGATGCATAAAACCGCTATTCGTGATCCCAGAAGGCC
>JAMKFB010000857.1:0-14440 GCA_036247105.1 Cirrhinus mrigala
CCAGTGTTGGGCATGTTATTGTAAAAGAGTAATGAGTTACTCGTTACTTCTCACAAATAGTATCTGAGTTACATGATTATAAAAGTAACTAATTACTAGGGAAAGTAACTATTGTGTTACTTTTTTTTTGAAAAATGCTCAAATATGTCAAGTAACTTGGATGTCCCCAATAGTAAGTATGTTAAATGAATGAAATGGACACTAAATAGAATAAATTATTATTATAAAACATTGTACACTAATCTACTATAATGTATTTTAATGTTGATGTGAGAGACACCTATCAAATAAAAAAAAAAAAATTGTAAATATTATCAATCTTCTATGGACACCTTGGCAATAGAAAAGCCATTGGCTAGTACATTTTTTGTTGTTGTTGATAGTTTTTTTTTTTTTTAAATATCTGAAAGTACACTTTTGCTGTCAAGCAGTATAATATGATATTATAATAATTTAGCATTAAACTTTAGTAATTAGAACTACTAGAATAACCATGTACGAATGCATTTGTCATGTTGACTGATCTTAGGACTGGTGGTGGTGCTTAAGATATTGTTTGTCATTTAGTGCATCTATAAAAAAGGGGGGAAAAAATAATACTGATAAAACTTCTACGAATTCTACTACTAACAACAATATAAAATGAACTAAAGATTAATGATCTGCTGGGCTCATGAATATTAATTACGTTGTCTGCGTTCACTCGAACTGATTTGCTGAAATCAAAACAGGGACGATCATTGGTGAGCGCCAGCCAATGAGATTGCCGTTTGCGCATTAGTTCCACCTACTACCGGAGAAACCGGCAGTTCTTAGAAGCTCAAGATGTACTAAATGACTAGATGCACTAAATACAGGGTATTTGTTTATTTGACAAAGAAATAAAATGTTCACAGCTTGCAGATGACACAACCATATTTTTGAGAAGTGAGAGAGAAATAAATGCAGCACTTACTTGTTTAGATACGTTCTCGTCAGTTTCAGGCTTGATTGTAAATATCAATAAATGTAAGTTGTTTCCCTTAAAAGACACACCTGACGGTGTGGTGGAATTGTGTGAAATACCAGTTAAAAACCAAGTATCTGTAGCCAAGTAACTGTAGCCGTAACTCAGGTGACATACCTTCGAAGGCTTCATGCAATTCTCTCTCCCCTCCTTTAAAATTAGTCCCTTGATCAGACCAAAGTGCGAAGGGTGTTCCTCGACGTGCCACAAACCTCCTGAATGCTATGAGGAAGGAATCAGAGTCAATACTTGACACCATGTCTAGGTGGACACATCGGGTTGTCAAGCACTTCCAAATTATTCCCCATCTTTTCTCCACTCTCTGTCCAATCTTTACTGAGAAGGGCCCAAAGCAATCCATCCCTGTGGAGTAAAATGCAGGCTTAAATAGCTGAAGTCAGGCTACAGGTAAGTCTGACATCTGTGGGATTTCTGGGTTAGCTCTCTATCTCCGACAGTCAGTGCACCGAAACCGGTGATTGCGGATGGCCTCTCTGCCAAGCAGAATCCAAAACTTCCTTCTGATCTCCGCCAGGACTCTCTGTGGGCCTGGATGTTTCAACGTGTGATCATAATCTTGAATTATGAGCTTGGTAAGGGCATGACTGGGGTCAAGGACAGTTGGGTGCTTAGTTGCTATGTCGAGTGCCTCAGCTCATCGAAGTCTTCCCCCTACTCGAATAACATCCATCTCTTTGTCCAGTTCTGGACTCAAGGTGAGAAGTTTACTGTTAGAAGGGAGAGGTTTACCTTGTTTCAGGCATTGGAAGTCATCAAAGAAACTATCCCGCTGAGATGCTCTCCATTGGAGTATTTCTGCTTGTAGGAAGTCTCCAGCTGTTAGTGGTCCTCCATTCGCCACCCCATGAACACATCATGCAGTAGCTTCCAGTAATTCAAGTTGTAAACTGGCTGGCATCTGGAATTTCTGCATGGGAGGTCACTACATTTAAGGCGCAGAATGTTGACTTACGTAATTCTGAGTCATCCTTCAGAGAGCTGTCAGCAGGACTCTTTGGCCAATGATCAGGGTGCGTTAAAAGGAATGGGGGTCCATTGGTCCATCTGTTTGGAGTGGCTAGGTCTGATTTTCCCTTTGTTAGGTCATCTGCAGGATTCAGAGCAGAGTCCACGTACCTCCAATCTTGTATCTCTGCAATCCTGGTGCCAACAAAGACTTTGAACCGGCAGGACTCTGACTGTAACCAATTAAGAACTGTGGTGGAATCAGACCACAAGGTAATCCTGTGATATTCAAGCCTAAGTTCTTTCCTTAGCATCTCTGCTAACTGAGCTCCACAGAGTGCAGCACAGAGTTCAAGTCTGGGAACTGACAACTGTTTTTTGGGTGCAACTCGGGAGCGTGCAATTAGGAATGCTAACTGTACCTTGCCTTGACTGCTCTCAGGTACGAGACTGTACCATAGGCCTTTTCTGATGCGTAACAGAACACATGTATCTCTCTCACTACAGAGTCATTGTCCATTTCTGGAGTCACGTAGCATCTAGGAAAGGTGATGCAGGAAAGAGATTTGAGTTCTTCTTCCCACTGTAGCCAGCTCTGCAGAAGTTCATCGGGGAATAGAGGATCGTCCCATTCTCTCGGCTTAGCCCACAATTTCTGGATCAGTATTTTCGCCCTGGTCGTGTAGGGGAGAATGAAGCCCAATGGGTCATACTGATTGGCAAGGACTCGATATAAGTTGCGCATTGTGGGCGGTCCATACTCCAAGGGACGGTGCTTGTACCTAAGAGTATCTGTGGGGCAGTGCCAGTGCAGACCCAGAGTGGATTCAGGAACTTCTGTTTCCTTTTGTGACAACCACAGTTTGGTACTGGTAGACTGAGCTTCTTTAGGTAGATGGCTTACCACTTCAGGTTGGTTTGAGGCCCACTGCCTGATGTTAAATCCTCCGCTTGCCAGCAGCTCTCTGAGATGGTCAGTCAGCCCTCATCAGCTGTGCTCAGGCTCTGAAGACAGTTGTCAACATAGAAGCTACTTCGAATAGTGAATTGTGGGTTATCACCGGACTCTGTGTTGTCAAGGACATGTTTGTGCAGAGCATAAGAGGCACAGCAAGGGCTGCAAGTAGTGCCAAATGGGAGCACCTGCCATTCATAGATGTCTGGTTCTCTGTCTCGTTCCATATCTCTCCATGCAAATCACAGAATAGGTCTGTCCTGTTCCAGAAGTCGAACTTGATGGAACATTCCTTTCATGTCTCCACTCACCGCTACAGAATGCTCCCTGAATCTTATCAGGACTCCAAGGAGTGATGGACCTAATACTGGGCCAGGTAGTGGGGATTTGTTTAGGTTCATTCCCTTGTACTGGAAGGAGCAGTTGAAGACCAGTCGGTTTTTGTCATTGTGAGTGACCATATGATAGGGTATGAACTAGAGCTGTAATCGGGCCTTAAAAGTTAGGCCCGACAGAATTCGGCCCGAGCCCGACAAGTATATTTTGATTGGCAGCTTTTTAAAAGCCCGAACTCGTTTACAGCCCGACATTATTCAAATGTGCGCAAGCACACAGCTCTTTTGGCTTTTGTCAAGAATGAGTCATTTATACATGTTTTAACAATTTATTAATGACTAACGTAGGCTATAGGCCACTTGGAAGTCGGAACAAAGAAATAAAGTAAGTCCTCTGTAACATCGTAACATCTTAGCACTCTAAATAGGCATACACTTAGCTTTTAAATAGAGCAACTCGCCAATAAAAATCAGTCAACTTTAACAAATTAAATTAAGATAAGTTCTAAATTAAGATGGGTATTTGGCAATAACGAAATTAAGATAAAGGCTCCGCGGGATTTGCTTCGCCACTTCTCTCCAAAATCCGGCCTCAACGCAACGGTGAATAGCATCTGAAATCTAATAAAAGAATAATGGCAACATTAGCCTATATACTCTGTCTATATTATGCATTTAAGACACAATTAATATTTAGTTATATTTGAAAAACCTTTACTCACCAAGATTAGGCTACATATTTTTGTGGAGGAAAATGATTGAATCCACTGTAGTTTCAGCGCGGTCCTCGTCCAGCAGCGCTGAACACCCTTTCACTGCTACTGTGACAGGCCGGGATACATAGTACTGATCTGGCTAATTGTCAAAACGTAATCACCAGAGGCAAGCCTCCGTTTCACCTCCTCAGCATCAATTTTTGCATTTTTCTTGCGCTAATCGAAACCGTGCAAGCCGAAGCGCAAGCCCAAACTCGGCCCGAACCTGTGTAAAATGGTATAAATTAAGCCCGAACCCGACCGAACCCGTCGGGTCCCATCGGGTTTCATCGGGTTCGGGCAAAGATCTTCAGCTCTAGTATGAACCACCTCTCAGGGCTCTGTGATGGTTTGTCTGGATCAAGTTTGGCCACATAACCTTCCTCAACCAATTTCTTGATCTCCGCAGAATAGGTCGCTGCCTGTTCTGGGTCTTTCAGGAGATGCCTTTCAGTTCTAAGAAGGAGTGGCATTACTGCTTCTTCAGTGGCGTTAAGGCAAGCCTTGCCGGGTTTATGTAACAGGGGGGTGGCGTACCTCTGGATGCCATTTTCCTCAACTCTCACAGTTCCTTTGTTCAGGATTTCAAGGGCCGCCTGATCCTCTCTAGAGTGAGCAACCTGTTTCTCATTATGATAGGGGAGAATGTCCAGTTCCCATAACTTTGCCACATTTCTCATCAGCTCTGTTTGCTTGGATGAGAAAGAGGTGAAAAGGATCTGCTGAGGATGAAGAGGATTCAGAAGGAGCTTTGCTTGGCCCTGTAGTGTCCAACCCAGTCCTGTTTTGATGGCGGCTGGCCCGCCAGGGGGTCCCAGGTTAACTGGCTCAATTGGGGTAATTAGATGAGGCTGATCAGCACCTATCAGCAGAAGTGGGTGAACCTCTCAAAGGACTGGATAGGGAGGCCCTTTAGGTGTTTGTACTTACTTACAAGAGCTTCCATAGGATAGGATTGTTGAGCTAATCCCAGGTGATCAGCTGTGAAGGCTTGCTTGATCTGGTACGTCTTATGTGGTTGGGCCACTGGAGAGATGCTGAATGAAACCTTCGAGCCTTGCAGTCGTGACACCTTCTGATGGATTGTTCTAATGGATAGCTCTTCCTTTTCACCTTTCAGATTCAGTTTCTGGGCTGCAGCAAACAACAAGATGGTGCGTTCGGATCCATCATCTGGAATAATGCAAGTGTCCAAGGTGCAATTATTATATCTCAGCAGATCTTTGACCACCTTGAGCTGGCTATCTGTTCCAGGTTTGTCCAGGTATAAGGTTTCCGCTGTGGAACTTGATGCTGGAGAAGTATCTTTGACTGACTTGTAATTGATGTCATGAAGTATCAGCAAATGTTTCCCTTTACACTTGTTACAGGGTTTCTTCAGGTTGCACTGTGCAGATAAATGTGACCTTCCACACTTCCAACAGCATTTGTTAATCTGAATCCATTGCTTCACTTGTTTAGTCGTGAGCTGCTGAAAGTTGACACACTGACTAAGGAAATGGTCTGCATTCTCACAGTAAGGACAATAGACTTTACTTTTCACCTTGTTCTCTGGTGAAGTGGCAGGTTTGATTGAGGAAGCTGCATTTGTAGCAGGGCTGCCTGCTCCATGCAGTACTGTAGCTGGTCTTGACCTCTGCTCTTTGTGTTTGTCAGGCTTTTGCTTTGGCCATCCCTTTGTCTGAATGTTTCCCAGCACATCACCACTTTGACACAACGATTCAGCTTGCAACCATTTGGAGAACTCTGGAAGTGTAAAGCTTGAGGCCCGACTAGGCAGCATTTGTCTTCTAAAAGCAGCTCTTAAATCAGGTGGCAGCTTGGTCTGCAGGCGAACTACATGAGAACTGCACCTCAATTCGGCATCCCCATCTGGTCCCAGGGATTTCAGCAGTCCTACCAGGGCTTGAACTTGTAATGCAAACCTTTTGAAGGCTTCAGGGTCTCCTGGACAGACATCTGGTGCATCCATTACTCATGCAATCTTACTCAAGGCAAGTTGAAGAGGCTTACCAAATTTCTCTGTCAAGACAGCCATCATCACTGTGTAAGGATATGGAGAGTTGAGGAAGGAATCTGCAATCAGTTTTGCCTCCTCCAGTTGCAGATGATCCAAGATTTGGAACTTGAACAACTCTGATGCATCTTCAGGTAGCACATTGTGGACCGAAAGCTTCAGGCGAGCAAACTTGCTTGGATCTTTATGCACCAGGTAGGTTATACTGGGCTTAGGACCACGGTATTCAGCAGCTGTCTCCCTTAGCTGAATGAAAGGCTGCTCTGAAAGGAAGGCTTGGATTTCTGAGCAGGTAGGGGACATATCAATCTTTGATCTCGCCGCAGGCTCATAGCTGCTCCGGAATCTGTCAGATGGCCCATAAGCTCGGTCATCAGCATACTGAGGTGCATATACGTACCACTGTTGGTTGGGGTATTCATAATGCACAGTAGGTGGCTCTTTATAAGACTGGGGCAGTCTGGGTGGTGATCTGCTAGGGGTGCCATGCTTTGACGCAACTTCGTCTCTCATAAGCTGCAACTGACCCATCATTTTGTCAATCAGAACCATCATGCTGTACGGCTCGGTCAGGGAGGCTATCTGCTGCTGAGGTGGGTAACTTGGGTCATCAGCACCATGACTCACAGCACTGACAGAATAATGTGGAGCCCTAGCTGGCGGTAAATAAGGATCAGGGGAAACCACATATGAAGGATAAGCATGTGAGTCAAGCGAAGCACTTTTTCCATACAAGGTAGGTGGAGCACTGGTACTTATTTGACCCCTGAGACCACTGTGGGGGGCAGCCATTATGTTAGCTGTCTGCCCATGGAAGGGAGTAGATGCTTCAGGTAGCTCTCTAGTAGCAGTCTGATATTGAGAGGCTCCGAAGGACTGGGCCCTTGGAACTGGAAGGCAGGGATATGATGTTGACGCTGATGATGGGTTTGAGTCTCTAGGTGGGGTACGATGTGCCATCTGTTGTGTAACTCCTCTGCTCTCACTGGATTCCTGTTCTGGTCTGTGCTCATACCGTATGAGCACAGACAAGAACAGGAATCCAGTGGAGAAGGAGGATGTTCACCACGTGGCCGATAACCTCCATAGTCCACTTCAAAATCATCAAAGTAGGCAGGGTGACGTGTCTGCCGTTTTGGTCTTACAGACTCTGGAACAGTTCCTCTTTGATGCTCATCAACCATACTGTCACTGTAGTAAATCACCTCCGGCTCTAAGGACCACAATGTTCAGAAAGGATTGGAATGACTTAGTTAACTGGTAATGTGTTGTATTCACTACAGGATGTCAGGCACGACTCAGGGAGACAGAATCAGGTTGATGTAGGTTTACCTGGATGATTAGGATTCAGAATCATCAATCAGCACGGTATGGCATACAGGAATTTCTTTCTGTGGTTCCAATCTACACAATAGGCAATTTGGTATATGCGGATGTGGTTCTAAATGAACAAAAGGAAGGAATAATTACTAACTGTGATATTATCATCCCAAATAATACAGTATTATGCTCACACGCCAAGATATTAGAACAATATTAGACGTATATTAGGATATACACAGAATACCAATTCTCTTTATAAAGTAATGAACCGCCACTGAATACAAATGATTACAGTATGATAGTCACCGTAAATTATTGCTTAATGTTAGACAAACTCTGTACAAATGACGTCTTTCATTACCAGTCATGATTAGCTTAGCATTAGGACGCATCGTCACATATCACGACATTAAACAGTGACTAGAAACGATCTCAAAGTAACATCAATAACAAACAGTGCACTTACATATCGATATCGTCATTGACGCACACCAACTAAAACCACTCAGGAACGATCAGAACAGGTGAAATTTAGCAGGAACCAAGCGCTCACAGTCCACACCTGACTGGAGCTTATGGTAATTTCCTCATAACGCAATCGCAGCTACTGCTGATGCAACACTTGAGACTAAGTTAAGTGAGATTATCTTGCCACACATTGGACAAAGTAGGTAATGCTACTACACCAACTATATACATACTAATTTAATTGAGGGCCTTCTGTACAAAGGTGGTTTAAATGCTATTGATTTAGAAGCTGCTAATACTATTTTTAAAGTTAAATGGATCCAAAATTGTATTAAGTCTAATAACAAATTATGGTATTATATCTCAAATTTAGTTTTTGATAAAATTGGCGGTATTAAATTTCTCCTCAGTTGCAACTTTGACATTAATAAAATCCCCATTAAGCATTCTAACTTTCATAGGCAAGTTCTGTTATCTTGGTTATTGGTGTACAAACACAATTTCTCTCCCCACAGATGTTTGATCTGGAATAATAAAGATATTAAATTTAAGAATAAAACACTTTTTTTTGAACATTGATTTAGGAATAATATTTTATTGGTGCTTCACCATGATGGTCGCTTACTCTTTTATGGAGAATTTTTAGATAAAATCAAAATTCCAATTTCTGCAAAGGACTATGCAGTCGTCTTTGGTGCCATACCTTCTGGTCTTCTTCAGTTGTTGCGTGTTACTGATGTTGCTGATTTGAATGTAGCTATTGATTTAAATTTAAAGTTAGATGGAGTGGGTATTCTTGATAGAAAATGCAACAATAGTTTTCTTAGACAGATTTGTAGGCCTTTTAGGATTCCCCCAGCTAAAAGTTTCTGGAATTCTTGCTTCCAGGACATCAAGTGGGAGGAGGCTTTTATGGTCTCCAGAAGATACTGTATAACCAATAAGATTTGTGAAGTTTCTTTTAAAATTATTCACCGTATTTACCCTGTAAATGAGGTTATAAAAAGATTTAAGAATGACATTGACTTAAAATGTGGGTTTTGTAAAATGAATGATGAAAGTATTTGCCATCTTTTTATTGATTGTATTTGTACTAAATTATTCTGTAGTGATTTTAAGGTCTTATTTAAGGAGATTTCTGAAATTGACATTACACTTGAAGACAATAACATTTTATTTTTTTATGATAAGCCTTTAGAGAAGAAAATTTTTGTTCTTAATTTGTTTATTGTGTTTGGGAAATATCACATTCATAAATGCAGATGGGCAAAAAGTACACCTAATTTTGTGCATTTTAAGTTTGAGCTTCGTCAGTATTTTAAAGCATTGGAGGGCGTAAGGAATGCTAAGGCCAAAAAGACTATGGATTGTTATAAAGCCTTGAAATTTTATCCCTCTCTTATAAGGACTCTTATATTTATTTATACCCCTCTGTATATAGTTCTTCATTTTCGTGTTTAGCATCTGTTTTGCTTTCTTGTTATTATTGTTACTACCTTTGTCATAATTTTATTGACTTCTTGCTGATATTATTTTTACACATGTTGTGTAAGTTGTTACTAAATAAAGCTTAAAAAAAAATAAAAATCTCGAGTCTTAGGGTTCGAGTCGTTCGTTCATCACGTGACAGCCCCATAAGCATAGCCAATACAGTCTGAGCCGGAAAAAGAATTGATTAGTTCATCTCCCGAGTCTTCGGGTTCGAGTCGTTCGTTCATCTATGCAGTCTGAGCCGGAAAGAGAATTGATTAGTTCATCTCTCGAGTCTTGTTCGTTCATCACGTGACAGCCCCATAAGATGAACGAACGACTCCAAAAAACCGAAGACTCAAAACAGGTGAACTAATTCCAGCACAGAACCTAATAGGATGTTGTGCATGCGCGACTGAACGAATCACAGCCCGAGACGACTCGTTCGTCCCGAGTCAGATTAAAGATTCGCTCAAAATGAATGAATCGTTCAAGAAGGACCCATCAATATAAAGGACTAAACAGCGCGACTCTCGCAAAACTTAATTCAACTTTAGTACCGGGAGAGACTCGTTCACCGCCCTCACAGGAGGATTTCACACTCTCTGCCCGGTTTGAACGACAAAGGCGATCCCGTGGGAAAATCACGCGCTTTCATGTAACATGTTTACAATTCTTATCAGTTTATATAGGCCAGTTGCTACTGTTAACCAACATTACATTTGTCTGATAATGATAATGAGCTCAGCTTTATTTTTATTTATTTATTATTTTTTTTTTTATTGCTTATACCCCCACTGTAAATCCCTGAACCCAACCTTCATAGCTAAGTTTGTATATGTGTGATGTTACAGTGTGAAAGCTCCAGGTCTCAGTTGTCTAATATTGCCTACACTGAAAAAAAAAATCTGTTGGATTAAAATAAAAAAAAAAAAAAAAGTACATTGGTTGTGTATTTTTTTTTTTAATGTTCTCTCAACATAATTTATCTCCGTTTGTTACTTAACTTGTGTTTGTCATATGAACATTATTTTTTTGTTGTTGTTGTTTTTATGCTTTTTATGCCATGTTATCTTGTTGATTTAACATGATTTTTTTTTTTTTTTTTTTTAATTAAAGCTTTATCCACCATATGCAGTGGTGCTTCAATAAATTACATAAATTACATAAATCCAGATAAAACTAATAACAGAATAAAAAAAAAAAACTTTGGTAAAGTATAAGTATTACATTTTTAAATAAATAATAGCATTTTAGCAACCTTAATATTGTAGATTTTTAAGCAAGGAAATAAGCAAAAACATTTTTGGAAAAAAACATTTTTTTTTTTTAATAGTACACAATCCATACAGATTACAAATTTACAGAGAAGCATGTTACAGACATAGCTCATTTGCTTGAAATGCATCTGTTAAAATATAATATAACCCTATACAAAAGCAAAATCAAAGAAAAAAAGTTGAGTGAATGATCCCAGTTAGATGGGAAAATTTAATTTTGCAGTAGCTAATGCCAAGTTATCCAAATCAGTGTAATATTATCTGGCCCTCATTGATGATCCTGATGTCCCCTGGTCTATCATGGGCATTGTCTCCTCAATGCATCTTGGGATGAGGGCTTCATCTGCAGCCTGGAAAATGCACAGTTAAAAAATGAGATTCAGTACTACTCTGGAAATATCTAATATAACTTAATTACAATAACTTAGTAACACCAGTATTCTAAGAAATATAAACTTGAATATAATAAGAACCAGTCGTGGTCAACAAAGACTGATTATAGATAACTGTTAGACCTCAATTCTAGGATTGTGAATGGTAGGCCAAGACATACAATAGTGTCTTCCTAAAACAAACTGTAAAATTATATAGCACACTTCGAATACGCACATGAATAATGGCAGAAATGTCCAAAGTGTGGATGTTTTGGATGTTTCGTAACTCCACTCTAACTGCAACTGCTACTGTGCACCTTTAATACACTGACACATTCAACGGACAGGGAGAGAGAAAAATAAGAGATTAATATTAACATTTGCAACATCGTCAGACAAAGAGATTTTAAAAGTAGCAAAAATGTGAGTTTCATACATACCATTAATGTAAAGGCTTTGGACTGACAGTGAAGTGGATGTCAATAAGTGCAGTCGTCTGGTGCAATATCAGATATCTGTAAAATATCAGAAGTATGCATCAGTTTTAAAACAGTTAAGAGTTATTATAATATGGAGTACTGGATTATGCTTATCAAATAACATGAAGATGCATATCATTTAAAGCAGTCATCAGAGATGTAAGGATGTGAAACAAAAGTAAACGTTTTTAATAATACTTACTACTACTAAACAGCATTCCCAAAAAGAATAAGAGGTCTTCACAGGACAGGAGAAACCAGACATCTAAGCAGAAAGCATATTCAATGTTAATTTTCTTTACAACAACATGCATTGTACTGGCTTTTTGATTGTCTGTAAGTTAATAGACTGCACTTTTTTCCACTCCTCCCCTGACTGCAGCCGCCTAACGTTACTCTCACCTACATTTCAGCTAACGTTAGCATCTCAAACGAGCCCATCCTCTACACTGGATGCGGCACAGCGCGACAAATCCCCGACAGTTCAAGCTCTTCGAAACGGCCACTTTGTCGCGTAACGTTAACGCACACAACGTCAAGCTGCTGCGGCACGGCAAGGCAACAGTAACGTCCGGTGTACACGGTTCAGTTTCTCATCATTATTCTGACTCGTCTAGTCAACATACCGGCATGCAGAGAAAAAGATTACACGCATTTCGAACATTCAAACGTTAATATACACGACATTTTCAGGCTAAAGCTAGTGTTAACGTTAGCTAACGTACAAACGCATAAACGTAACTTTAAAAAACAATGTTGTTTGATATGAAAAGTACATAAAACCTGAGTGAAAATATGCACGTTCAAATACTGAATACCTACTCTAAACTGAATCTTATTTTCAAGTTTTAATTAACTTACCTCAGTGCAGAGCTCAGATCCCATCCACAGCGAGAGACAAAATGGCGATGGGTGCGAATCGGTTTCCTTCGCAAAGGGGCGGGGTTTATAAAGAAAACATAACTACTTCATTTAGCTTCAACATGATTAATTCTATACGCTTGAACATCTTTACAGAATAAATACATGGTACATGATTTAAATATGTTTAGATGAGAAGCATAACTTAATCATGTAAGAAATGCGCAATGCATATTTAAAAATTCAACAATTGCCTTTTTTTCAGTGTACATGCCAACCACCAGCATTTAGCTTCTAATTTAGGGCTGTGAAGTGTGGCTAGTTTGAGTGTAAAATATGTTTACTGCAAGCAGATAACGCAAAACAAGAATCAAGTGTACCTGTATTAGTGGTTCTTACGTGGTTTTGCTTTAGGACTCAGTGTGTCAAGTGCCAAAATAGTTTATACAAAAGTCACAAAAATGGCCTTAACAACAGATATTTTAGTTTATTAATGTATCTTATGAACGGTTTAAGTCCAACAGTATGCCAAATTGTTACCCTGGACCACAAAACCAGTTATAGGGGTCTATTTTTTGAAGTTGAAATTTATACATCATCTGAAAGCTTTCCATAGATATATGATTTTTTTTTAGGATAGAACAATATTTGGCCAAGATGCAACAATTTGAAAATCTGGAATCTGAGGGTGCAAAAAAAACTAAAATACTGAGAAAACTGCCTTTAAAGTCATTCAAATGAAGTTCTTAGCAATGTATATTAGGGATGTTCATTTCGGTTATTTTTCCTAGCCGACGCTCGTTAACCGATTATTAACCGTTAACAGACAAGATTATTTCAAACTAGAATTTAATTATTTTAGAAAGGATAAGTGTCTGTGACCCGTTAAAAATACCAAAATTTGTTTTCCAGGGATTCCAGATGGACTTTTGACATCAATGACGAAAGATACAGGAAGCATTTCCCTTTTTTTTTTTCTTTTTTTTTTTTAAAGATAATGATGTTTTATTTTTTATATCATTACAGATCATGATTTTAGAATTGCTTTTTTGTATTTTTATACTGATACTTTTTTTGTGATGTGCAAGTTACATGTCGCCTTCTCTCAGTTTTGGTTTCTGTCCCTCTGCGCTGCTTTTCAGCATGTTTCCTCCAGTGTAATGTTCCAGCTCATTCCTTGGGTTGTTCCATGTTAGTGAATTTTCTCTCTTCAGCTGCCATGCTGATATAATTTGTCTCAGAACACTTAATTCCCAACCCAATAAAATGTTAATATTCACTTTTAGATGAGGCGACGTGTTTTCATTCTGGTGCTTTGAACTCATCCATGACCTAATATGGATATTTACAATTAACATTTCCATACTGAAATTTGACTGATACTGTGTATTTGATCACCTAATCAAGGTGCTAATATGCGCCCTTTAGGGGGAAAAGAAAGTAAAAACATTTCACTTTGAGGGCACTACTCCAATGACAAGCTGTTGAACCTCTAAAGGTACAATTTTTGCACTTTTTCTGAGATTGTTCTGACGGTAAAATCATTACTTTTTTTTTTTTTTTTTTTTTTTTTAAGTTTAAACATATTTTTTATAAGTAAGTTATATACTGTAGGTTGCCAGTATATCAGCTACCCTGCATTTTAAAACTCTGTGTTGGTGCTTACAAACCCTTATTGGTTGTCTAGTTGGGGCAACAAAATCCCAAAGAAATGATAACTTCTCTAATACAAATAAAATAAATCAACAGAGGCCTGTTCTAACTGCCTAATACAAACCTAACTGAGTTGCTTAAAATAAAAAGCAGGCTACTCCTACACCCTACACTCCAACTTCTTAAACAAGGTTGCACTGAAAGTTTAAATGGAACGTGATGCACTGCAAGGCTTGAAGACAAAAATACAAAGACTTATTCTTTGTTCTGTCGACTGGAGGAAAAGCCTGTGGAGCTTAACGGATGAGCTCTGAAGCTTTTTTTAAAGACAGTGTTCTGATTTTATCACTCCTCTCCACTTTTGGAGATGGATGGTAATAAAAAGAAAAAATAATAGTACAAGCAGAGCACCGGACAACATAGGAGACATAAAATATGAGATGAATAGATCAAAATCTTTAATGAAATGTTATATCAGATTATATCTGACTAATCCAG
>JAMKFB010000858.1:0-11720 GCA_036247105.1 Cirrhinus mrigala
GCTCAGCTTTATTCATGAAACTGCATAACTAACGTTTTCTGACTGAGAAAAGTCGTTTTAGAGCATTTCTGAGCAAGCCTTCTTTTCATAAGCCGTATTGCATAAAAACCACTAATCGATCTCCCCTAATTTCATAACTACTCGTTATATTCAATCCTTCCCCCAACTACATTTCATATTCATAAATACTAAAACATCACTACTATAAAATCAAATCACAAAACAAACAAACATGTCAAATTAACAAAAAAAATACAATATTCACCTCAAATAACAATCAAACATCACAAACTACTAAATAATCATATGAAAAGTTTAAATATCTCATAACTTATCAATCCTGCAATACAACTCCTTAAATCCAACCCCCTAACAACTATCCCATCTTTTCAACCATCTCAAAAAAATCCAAACCTTCAATCACCAAACACCATCCACCCCCAACACCCCCACCTAACTATAAAACATCCATACTCAACACCCTACTACAAACAATATCCACATACCCAAAAATAACCATATCACTCCTAAATAATATCCAATCCATCACCCACCTAAAGTCCTCTTCTCCGATGTAAAACTCTTCCGACAGACATGTATCCTCTTCCAATACTAACAACCAACTCCTCTACTCCACACCCACTTCTCACTATCATCACTACCTCATCCAATACTATATCCTCTCCCTCAAGTCCATCTTCTATATAGTGTCTCCTCCTTCCCCCCCAACCGTTACATCCCAAGACACCCCAATCAATAACACCATGTTCTCACTAACCCCAATTCTCCCCCCCCCAACCCCCTCCGCCCATACTCCAATCCTAATCCCCCCACATCCCCTCAATTAATCCTCACACTACTATCATCTCCAAGATAAACTCCCATCACTCACCCATCCTATACAACCATCCAACCATCATACTACCCATCCCCTAAACAATACTATTTTGTCATGACTAGCTCTAGAATACCCTCTGTCAAAAAACATATCATTCTCATCACCACACTATCTCACCTCTAATCAACTCTACCTCATTAAATCTATTACTCCCCTCACAAGTCCCACACTCCATCTTATAAAAATCACTCAAAACCTTGACCCATATCACCAGTCACACCCATCCAACAGTATCTCCCCCACTGCACATAACCCTACAATCTCCACAACCCCATCTCATCAATAGAACTAAACAATATCACTCAAAATCACCTAGTCAACAGATCAACATTAACGCCACACACAATCACCTAATGAAGAACAATATGATCACTTCCTACACTAGACCTAATTACTATGATCTCCACTATCACACGTTATCACCTAAAGTTCATACCACTCTCACACATAACCCACTCTCAAACTAATCACTACTCCCACCAAAACACCCCTCCACGCCCCCCCCTGACCTCACCTCCCCTCCAAGACCCCCGCCCCCTCCATCGATTGCCCACCCCTCTCTCTAGCGCCCACAACTTATTCACTTATGAAGTCTGTTATATGCAGTACTGTCTCACTACCAGTACCTCATTAAGATGATCCAGATAAATACTATATTAATATTCCCAATCACATATATACGATGTTTGACTGAAACCTCCCGAATCCCCCATCTTTCCATGTAAAGAAATCATCAGACAAACAGCCCTCTGACATATACACTACCAGACAGATCATAACCACTTGTGTGACACTACGTATGAAGATATACCAGTAGAAGTCCTCCCCGTATCAAAAACCCCCAACACCTGTCTATGTGATCCGTATGAATAACGCTCTGTATCCTGAGATGACTGCAGCCGACAGTGATCACGCCTTCATTTCATAAGCTTAATGCATAAAACCACTTTATATTAATCCTCGCACCTTTTTTATCCAGTCTTAGAGAAATATCCAAGATTCAGGCCTCCCTAGTGAGTCTATCTCGTTGTCATTCACTATCTCTCGCAATTTTCGACGATAGGGTCAAAAACACAACCGAAGTGTACTATTCTATCACTACTATCGCCGTAATTTGTCGCTCGCGAAATCTCACTCTCTTTGTGTTCTGCATTATGTGCAGAATGAAATTGGTCTTGACGGCTCGGCTCAGCTGATATGGCTCTATAGAAGCTAAAGAGTGCTTAATAAACTACTATGTTTGTCTGATCTGAGATAAGTGTGGTTTTTAGCGCTTATGTTTCTTGAGCTCAGAGAAGGCCTCTCCGCGTCTGCTATAGACCAGAAGAAATGCATAAAATACTAGCACAATATATAAGTGATGACAGTGACAGAAGGATCTCCTATAATAACGAACGCGTTTAGTATGGATATATCAGGGCCTCCAACAGAAATTTGTCTCATAGCATTAGAGATCTCAATTGTACTGTGGATATACTCAATGCAGAAGTCCAGTATGTAATTTCAGAAATTGCAAAATGTAAAGTCTGTTCGCTATGTCACAAGATATGGAATTTTGTTTAACGTGCCCTCCATTTGCGCTATGTGTCATGAAGACTGCCCATATGACTATTGATCGTGTATGTTAAACTGTGTTGAGAATATAGTTATGTGGATTGTGATGAATGTACGGCGCAGAAGTTCTCTGAGCATGCAATATATACATCGCGCTCACTATCAGTCTGCGTAAAGAGCAGCATTAATATACGATGTATCGCGTACGTGACCCCAGATGTGTGGTGCGGTTATGACTGGTCGTTATAGCAATTCTGGCTCTGACTAAAGGTCTGTATATGCATGAAAACAGTGTAAGAGACTAGTCATCAGGAATGTGTAGGTCGGCTCTGTCTAAAACTGAGTAAAGAGATAACATGTTTCTGTGTTCGTGATCCAGCTAGTATGAGATCTCATGTTTTTTATGTGGACTGTCTGTCGCTGTGCGTTAATTCACTGAAGCAGTGTAACCATGCCCATCCGTCACTAGATCACGCCCCTTTTATAGTAGGTGAGCTAACGAGATAAAGCAGTAGGAGAAGTAGCTAGATGATGCAATGTATTGTGTGTGCAATCGACTCCCCTCCTATAAGTCACTTTACAATCTCTATATTATCTAAGCGTCTCTGGAAATCGACAATTATAAACGATATTAGTGACCCCAGACGTACACTTAAAACACCGTGTCAGCCGGCTCTTGACATTGCACTCTTGTATGCCGCAATCCTCGCACTACTAATTCTCATATCCAATATGACATAAATCCACTTGCATGATGCTCCATTCACCCAAGCCTAAGCAAACTGTTCGTTTCCTGACTATCTCGCATCCACATTACTGGTATTTCCATTTTCTTTCATGCATATGTTTTTAATGTGGCTCAGCTTTATTCATGAAACTGCATAACTAACGTTTTCTGACTGAGAAAAGTCGTTTTAGAGCATTTCTGAGCAAGCCTTCTTTTCATAAGCCGAGATGCATAAAACCGCTATTAGTGATCCCAGAAGGCCTTAACTGAGCGTTTTATGCATTCAGGCTCTGACTAAATTTCACATGCATAAAACTTCTAACACATCAAGAAGTGTATTTCTGAATTGCAAATAACATTTCTTTCATGCATATGAAAAATTTTTAATGTGCCTCAGCTTTATTCATGAAACTGCATAACTAACGTTTTCTGACCGAGAAAAGTCGTTTTAGAGCATTTCTGAGCAAGCCTTCTTTTCATAGGCCGAGATGCATAAAACCGCTATTAGTGATCCCAGAAGGCCTTAACTGAGCGTTTTATGCATTCAGGCTCTGACTAAATTTCACATGCATAAAACTTCTAACACATCAAGAAGTGTATTTCTGAATTGCAAATAACATTTCTTTCATGCATATGAAAAATTTTTAATGTGCCTCAGCTTTATTCATGAAACTGCATAACTAACGTTTTCTGACCGAGAAAAGTCGTTTTAGAGCATTTCTGAGCAAGCCTTCTTTTCATAAGCCGAGATGCATAAAACCGCTATTAGTGATCCCAGAAGGCCTTAACTGAGCGTTTTATGCATTCAGGCTCTGACTAAATTTCACATGCATAAAACTTCTAACACATCAAGAAGTGTATTTCTGAATTGCAAATAACATTTCTTTCATGCATATGAAAAATTTTTAATGTGCCTCAGCTTTATTCATGAAACTGCATAACTAACGTTTTCTGACCGAGAAAAGTCGTTTTAGAGCATTTCTGAGCAAGCCTTCTTTTCATATGCCGAGATGCATAAAACCGCTATTAGTGATCCCAGAAGGCCTTAACTGAGCGTTTTATGCATTCAGGCTCTGACTAAATTTCACATGCATAAAACTTCTAACACATCAAGAAGTGTATTTCTGAATTGCAAATAACATTTCTTTCATGCATATGAAAAATTTTTAATGTGCCTCAGCTTTATTCATGAAACTGCATAACTAACGTTTTCTGACCGAGAAAAGTCGTTTTAGAGCATTTCTGAGCAAGCCTTCTTTTCATAAGCCGAGATGCATAAAACCGCTATTAGTGATCCCAGAAGGCCTTAACTGAGCGTTTTATGCATTCAGGCTCTGACTAAATTTCACATGCATAAAACTTCTAACACATCAAGAAGTGTATTTCTGAATTGCAAATAACATTTCTTTCATGCATATGAAAAATTTTTAATGTGCCTCAGCTTTATTCATGAAACTGCATAACTAACGTTTTCTGACCGAGAAAAGTCGTTTTAGAGCATTTCTGAGCAAGCCTTCTTTTCATAAGCCGAGATGCATAAAACCGCTATTAGTGATCCCAGAAGGCCTTAACTGAGCGTTTTATGCATTCAGGCTCTGACTAAATTTCACATGCATAAAACTTCTAACACATCAAGAAGTGTATTTCTGAATTGCAAATAACATTTCTTTCATGCATATGAAAAATTTTTAATGTGCCTCAGCTTTATTCATGAAACTGCATAACTAACGTTTTCTGACCGAGAAAAGTCGTTTTAGAGCATTTCTGAGCAAGCCTTCTTTTCATAAGCCGAGATGCATAAAACCGCTATTAGTGATCCCAGAAGGCCTTAACTGAGCGTTTTATGCATTCAGGCTCTGACTAAATTTCACATGCATAAAACTTCTAACACATCAAGAAGTGTATTTCTGAATTGCAAATAACATTTCTTTCATGCATATGAAATTTTTTAATGTGCCTCAGCTTTATTCATGAAACTGCATAACTAACGTTTTCTGACCGAGAAAAGTCGTTTTAGAGCATTTCTGAGCAAGCCTTCTTTTCATAAGCCGAGATGCATAAAACCGCTATTAGTGATCCCAGAAGGCCTTAACTGAGCGTTTTATGCATTCAGGCTCTGACTAAATTTCACATGCATAAAACTTCTAACACATCAAGAAGTGTATTTCTGAATTGCAAATAACATTTCTTTCATGCATATGAAAAATTTTTAATGTGCCTCAGCTTTATTCATGAAACTGCATAACTAACGTTTTCTGACCGAGAAAAGTCGTTTTAGAGCATTTCTGAGCAAGCCTTCTTTTCATAAGCCGAGATGCATAAAACCGCTATTAGTGATCCCAGAAGGCCTTAACTGAGCGTTTTATGCATTCAGGCTCTGACTAAATTTCACATGCATAAAACTTCTAACACATCAAGAAGTGTATTTCTGCATTGCAAATAACATTTCTTTCATGCATATGAAAAATTTTTAATGTGGCTCAGCTTTATTCATGAAACTGCATAACTAACGTTTTCTGACCGAGAAAAGTCGTTTTAGAGCATTTCTGAGCAAGCCTTCTTTTCATAAGCCGAGATGCATAAAACCGCTATTAGTGATCCCAGAAGGCCTTAACTGAGCGTTTTATGCATTCAGGCTCTGACTAAATTTCACATGCATAAAACTTCTAACACATCAAGAAGTGTATTTCTGCATTGCAAATAACATTTCTTTCATGCATATGAAAAATTTTTAATGTGGCTCAGCTTTATTCATGAAACTGCATAACTAACGTTTTCTGACTGAGAAAAGTCGTTTTAGAGCATTTCTGAGCAAGCCTTCTTTTCATAAGCCGAGATGCATAAAACCGCTATTAGTGATCCCAGAAGGCCTTAACTGAGCGTTTTATGCATTCAGGCTCTGACTAAATTTCACATGCATAAAACTTCTAACACATCAAGAAGTGTATTTCTGAATTGCAAATAACATTTCTTTCATGCATATGAAAAATTTTTAATGTGGCTCAGCTTTATTCATGAAACTGCATAACTAACGTTTTCTGACCGAGAAAAGTCGTTTTAGAGCATTTCTGAGCAAGCCTTCTTTTCATAAGCCGAGATGCATAAAACCGCTATTAGTGATCCCAGAAGGCCTTAACTGAGCGTTTTATGCATTCAGGCTCTGACTAAATTTCACATGCATAAAACTTCTAACACATCAAGAAGTGTATTTCTGAATTGCAAATAACATTTCTTTCATGCATATGAAAAATTTTTAATGTGCCTCAGCTTTATTCATGAAACTGCATAACTAACGTTTTCTGACCGAGAAAAGTCGTTTTAGAGCATTTCTGAGCAAGCCTTCTTTTCATATGCCGAGATGCATAAAACCGCTATTAGTGATCCCAGAAGGCCTTAACTGAGCGTTTTATGCATTCAGGCTCTGACTAAATTTCACATGCATAAAACTTCTAACACATCAAGAAGTGTATTTCTGAATTGCAAATAACATTTCTTTCATGCATATGAAAAATTTTTAATGTGCCTCAGCTTTATTCATGAAACTGCATAACTAACGTTTTCTGACCGAGAAAAGTCGTTTTAGAGCATTTCTGAGCAAGCCTTCTTTTCATAAGCCGAGATGCATAAAACCGCTATTAGTGATCCCAGAAGGCCTTAACTGAGCGTTTTATGCATTCAGGCTCTGACTAAATTTCACATGCATAAAACTTCTAACACATCAAGAAGTGTATTTCTGCATTGCAAATAACATTTCTTTCATGCATATGAAAAATTTTTAATGTGCCTCAGCTTTATTCATGAAACTGCATAACTAACGTTTTCTGACCGAGAAAAGTCGTTTTAGAGCATTTCTGAGCAAGCCTTCTTTTCATAAGCCGAGATGCATAAAACCGCTATTAGTGATCCCAGAAGGCCTTAACTGAGCGTTTTATGCATTCAGGCTCTGACTAAATTTCACATGCATAAAACTTCTAACACATCAAGAAGTGTATTTCTGAATTGCAAATAACATTTCTTTCATGCATATGAAAAATTTTTAATGTGCCTCAGCTTTATTCATGAAACTGCATAACTAACGTTTTCTGACCGAGAAAAGTCGTTTTAGAGCATTTCTGAGCAAGCCTTCTTTTCATATGCCGAGATGCATAAAACCGCTATTAGTGATCCCAGAAGGCCTTAACTGAGCGTTTTATGCATTCAGGCTCTGACTAAATTTCACATGCATAAAACTTCTAACACATCAAGAAGTGTATTTCTGAATTGCAAATAACATTTCTTTCATGCATATGAAAAATTTTTAATGTGCCTCAGCTTTATTCATGAAACTGCATAACTAACGTTTTCTGACCGAGAAAAGTCGTTTTAGAGCATTTCTGAGCAAGCCTTCTTTTCATAAGCCGAGATGCATAAAACCGCTATTAGTGATCCCAGAAGGCCTTAACTGAGCGTTTTATGCATTCAGGCTCTGACTAAATTTCCCATGCATAAAACTTCTAACACATCAAGAAGTGTATTTCTGAATTGCAAATAACATTTCTTTCATGCATATGAAAAATTTTTAATGTGCCTCAGCTTTATTCATGAAACTGCATAACTAACGTTTTCTGACCGAGAAAAGTCGTTTTAGAGCATTTCTGAGCAAGCCTTCTTTTCATAAGCCGAGATGCATAAAACCGCTATTAGTGATCCCAGAAGGCCTTAACTGAGCGTTTTATGCATTCAGGCTCTGACTAAATTTCACATGCATAAAACTTCTAACACATCAAGAAGTGTATTTCTGAATTGCAAATAACATTTCTTTCATGCATATGAAAAATTTTTAATGTGGCTCAGCTTTATTCATGAAACTGCATAACTAACGTTTTCTGACCGAGAAAAGTCGTTTTAGAGCATTTCTGAGCAAGCCTTCTTTTCATAAGCCGAGATGCATAAAACCGCTATTAGTGATCCCAGAAGGCCTTAACTGAGCGTTTTATGCATTCAGGCTCTGACTAAATTTCACATGCATAAAACTTCTAACACATCAAGAAGTGTATTTCTGCATTGCAAATAACATTTCTTTCATGCATATGAAAAATTTTTAATGTGGCTCAGCTTTATTCATGAAACTGCATAACTAACGTTTTCTGACCGAGAAAAGTCGTTTTAGAGCATTTCTGAGCAAGCCTTCTTTTCATAAGCCGAGATGCATAAAACCGCTATTAGTGATCCCAGAAGGCCTTAACTGAGCGTTTTATGCATTCAGGCTCTGACTAAATTTCACATGCATAAAACTTCTAACACATCAAGAAGTGTATTTCTGCATTGCAAATAACATTTCTTTCATGCATATGAAAAATTTTTTAATGTGGCTCAGCTTTATTCATGAAACTGCATAACTAACGTTTTCTGACCGAGAAAAGTCGTTTTAGAGCATTTCTGAGCAAGCCTTCTTTTCATAAGCCGAGATGCATAAAACCGCTATTAGTGATCCCAGAAGGCCTTAACTGAGCGTTTTATGCATTCAGGCTCTGACTAAATTTCACATGCATAAAACTTCTAACACATCAAGAAGTGTATTTCTGCATTGCAAATAACATTTCTTTCATGCATATGAAAAATTTTTAATGTGGCTCAGCTTTATTCATGAAACTGCATAACTAACGTTTTCTGACCGAGAAAAGTCGTTTTAGAGCATTTCTGAGCAAGCCTTCTTTTCATAAGCCGAGATGCATAAAACCGCTATTAGTGATCCCAGAAGGCCTTAACTGAGCGTTTTATGCATTCAGGCTCTGACTAAATTTCACATGCATAAAACTTCTAACACATCAAGAAGTGTATTTCTGCATTGCAAATAACATTTCTTTCATGCATATGAAAAATTTTTAATGTGCCTCAGCTTTATTCATGAAACTGCATAACTAACGTTTTCTGACCGAGAAAAGTCGTTTTAGAGCATTTCTGAGCAAGCCTTCTTTTCATAAGCCGAGATGCATAAAACCGCTATTAGT
Organism: Cirrhinus mrigala; assembly: GCA_036247105.1. NCBI lineage: Eukaryota > Metazoa > Chordata > Actinopteri > Cypriniformes > Cyprinidae > Cirrhinus > Cirrhinus mrigala. Next base: position 9,170 of record JAMKFB010000858.1, read on the forward strand.
GATCCCAGAAGGCCTTAACTGAGCGTTTTATGCATTCAGGCTCTGACTAAATTTCACATGCATAAAACTTCTAACACATCAAGAAGTGTATTTCTGAATTGCAAATAACATTTCTTTCATGCATATGAAAAATTTTTAATGTGCCTCAGCTTTATTCATGAAACTGCATAACTAACGTTTTCTGACCGAGAAAAGTCGTTTTAGAGCATTTCTGAGCAAGCCTTCTTTTCATAAGCCGAGATGCATAAAACCGCTATTAGTGATCCCAGAAGGCCTTAACTGAGCGTTTTATGCATTCAGGCTCTGACTAAATTTCACATGCATAAAACTTCTAACACATCAAGAAGTGTATTTCTGAATTGCAAATAACATTTCTTTCATGCATATGAAAAATTTTTAATGTGCCTCAGCTTTATTCATGAAACTGCATAACTAACGTTTTCTGACCGAGAAAAGTCGTTTTAGAGCATTTCTGAGCAAGCCTTCTTTTCATAAGCCGAGATGCATAAAACCGCTATTAGTGATCCCAGAAGGCCTTAACTGAGCGTTTTATGCATTCAGGCTCTGACTAAATTTCACATGCATAAAACTTCTAACACATCAAGAAGTGTATTTCTGAATTGCAAATAACATTTCTTTCATGCATATGAAAAATTTTTAATGTGCCTCAGCTTTATTCATGAAACTGCATAACTAACGTTTTCTGACCGAGAAAAGTCGTTTTAGAGCATTTCTGAGCAAGCCTTCTTTTCATAAGCCGAGATGCATAAAACCGCTATTAGTGATCCCAGAAGGCCTTAACTGAGCGTTTTATGCATTCAGGCTCTGACTAAATTTCACATGCATAAAACTTCTAACACATCAAGAAGTGTATTTCTGAATTGCAAATAACATTTCTTTCATGCATATGAAAATTTTTTAATGTGCCTCAGCTTTATTCATGAAACTGCATAACTAACGTTTTCTGACCGAGAAAAGTCGTTTTAGAGCATTTCTGAGCAAGCCTTCTTTTCATAAGCCGAGATGCATAAAACCGCTATTAGTGATCCCAGAAGGCCTTAACTGAGCGTTTTATGCATTCAGGCTCTGACTAAATTTCACATGCATAAAACTTCTAACACATCAAGAAGTGTATTTCTGAATTGCAAATAACATTTCTTTCATGCATATGAAAAATTTTTAATGTGGCTCAGCTTTATTCATGAAACTGCATAACTAACGTTTTCTGACCGAGAAAAGTCGTTTTAGAGCATTTCTGAGCAAGCCTTCTTTTCATAAGCCGAGATGCATAAAACCGCTATTAGTGATCCCAGAAGGCCTTAACTGAGCGTTTTATGCATTCAGGCTCTGACTAAATTTCACATGCATAAAACTTCTAACACATCAAGAAGTGTATTTCTGAATTGCAAATAACATTTCTTTCATGCATATGAAAAATTTTTAATGTGGCTCAGCTTTATTCATGAAACTGCATAACTAACGTTTTCTGACCGAGAAAAGTCGTTTTAGAGCATTTCTGAGCAAGCCTTCTTTTCATAAGCCGAGATGCATAAAACCGCTATTAGTGATCCCAGAAGGCCTTAACTGAGCGTTTTATGCATTCAGGCTCTGACTAAATTTCACATGCATAAAACTTCTAACACATCAAGAAGTGTATTTCTGAATTGCAAATAACATTTCTTTCATGCATATGAAAAATTTTTAATGTGGCTCAGCTTTATTCATGAAACTGCATAACTAACGTTTTCTGACCGAGAAAAGTCGTTTTAGAGCATTTCTGAGCAAGCCTTCTTTTCATAAGCCGAGATGCATAAAACCGCTATTAGTGATCCCAGAAGGCCTTAACTGAGCGTTTTATGCATTCAGGCTCTGACTAAATTTCACATGCATAAAACTTCTAACACATCAAGAAGTGTATTTCTGAATTGCAAATAACATTTCTTTCATGCATATGAAAATTTTTTAATGTGGCTCAGCTTTATTCATGAAACTGCATAACTAACGTTTTCTGACTGAGAAAAGTCGTTTTAGAGCATTTCTGAGCAAGCCTTCTTTTCATAAGCCGAGATGCATAAAACCGCTATTAGTGATCCCAGAAGGCCTTAACTGAGCGTTTTATGCATTCAGGCTCTGACTAAATTTCACATGCATAAAACTTCTAACACATCAAGAAGTGTATTTCTGAATTGCAAATAACATTTCTTTCATGCATATGAAAATTTTTTAATGTGGCTCAGCTTTATTCATGAAACTGCATAACTAACGTTTTCTGACTGAGAAAAGTCGTTTTAGAGCATTTCTGAGCAAGCCTTCTTTTCATAAGCCGAGATGCATAAAACCGCTATTAGTGATCCCAGAAGGCCTTAACTGAGCGTTTTATGCATTCAGGCTCTGACTAAATTTCACATGCATAAAACTTCTAACACATCAAGAAGTGTATTTCTGAATTGCAAATAACATTTCTTTCATGCATATGAAAAATTTTTAATGTGGCTCAGCTTTATTCATGAAACTGCATAACTAACGTTTTCTGACGAGAAAAGTCGTTTTA
>JAMKFB010000860.1:2837-14719 GCA_036247105.1 Cirrhinus mrigala
CTAGATAAAAAAGTTCGTCAAGACAAACTTTAAGTTGGCTTGAGAAAGCCGGACCAGAAAGTTTTAAAAAGTTTGAAAAGTTTTAAAAGTTTAAGAAGTTTTAAAAAGTTGCGTTTGGATAGGTTTTAGTCTGAAATAGTTTGAAGTTTAAAGTAGTTCTAAAAGGTTAAAGTTTGAATGCAGTCTGTCAGACAGATATATAGATAGATAGACAGATAGAAATATAGATAGATAGATAGATAGATAGTAATGGTCAGATGATAGATAGATAGATAGATAAATAGACAGATAGATTTGCTAACATGTTTCTAGCATGATTGGCAAGTTGTTAGCATGATTAGCAAGTTGTTAGAATGTTGCTAGCATGTTTCTGGCATGATTAGCAAGTTGCTAGCATGTTTCTAGCATGATTAGCAAGTTGTTAGCATGTTTCTAGCATGATTAGCAAGTTGCTAACATGTTTCTAGCATGATTAGCAAGTTGTTAGCATGTTTCTAGCATGATTAGCAAGTTGTTAGCATGTTTCTAGCATGATTAGCAAGTTGTTAGCATGTTGCTAGCATGATTAGCATGTTGCTAGCATGTTTCTAGCATGATTAGCAAGTTGCTAGCATGTTTCTAGCATGATTAGCAAGTTGTTAGCATGTTGCTAGCATGATTAGCAAGTTGTTAGCATGTTTCTAGCATGATTAGCAAGTTGTTAGCATGTTTCTAGCATGATTAGCAAGTTGCTAGCATGTTTCTAACATGATTAACAAGTTGCTAGCATGTTTCTAACATGATTAGCAAGTTGCTAGCATGTTTCTAGCATGATTAGCAAGTTGTTAGCATGTTTCTAGCATGATTAGCAAGGTGCTAGCATGTTTCTGGCATGATTAGCAAGTTGTTAGCATGTTGCTAGCATGTTTCTAGCATGATTAGCAAGTTGCTAGCATATTTCTAGCATGTTTCTAGCATGATTAGCAAGTTGTTCGCATGTTTCTAGCATGTTTCTAGCATGATTAGCAAGTTGCTAGCATGTTTCTAACATGATTAACAAGTTGCTAGCATGTTTCTAGCATGATTAGCGAGGTGCTAGCATGTTTCTAGCATGATTAGCAAGTTGTTAGCATGTTTCTAGCATGATTAGCGAGGTGCTAGCATGTTTCTGGCATGATTAGCAAGTTGTTCGCATGTTTCTAGCATGTTTCTAGCATGATTAGCGAGGTGCTAGCATGTTTCTAGCATGATTAGCAAGTTGTTCGCATGTTTCTAGCATGTTTCTAGCATGATTAGCAAGTTGCTAGCATGTTTCTAACATGATTAACAAGTTGCTAGCATGTTTCTAGCATGATTAGCAAGTTGCTAGCATGTTTCTAGCATGATTAGCAAGTTGTTAGCATGTTTCTAGCATGATTAGCGAGGTGCTAGCATGTTTCTGGCATGATTAGCAAGTTGTTAGCATGTTGCTAGCATGTTTCTAGCATGATTAGCAAGTTGCTAGCATGTTTCTGGTTGCTAGCCATAGATAGATAGATAGATAGATAGATAGTAAAGGTTAGATGATAGATAGATAGATAGATAGATAGATAGATGAGTTTGAATGAGTTTGAATGGATTAGAAATACAGTACATAGAAGGGAAGCTTGATTGAGTCTCAAAGGATTCTGGGAGTTTTGACAGTTGGAGTTTGAAAAGTGTTGGCTCATTTGAACATTCCGTCAATGTAAGTCTATGGGATTTTTCCCAATTTTGATCGGCATTTTTAGGAAAATCGTAAGTCCGATCAGTTAGAAAAGATATAGCAACTCGAGTCAGACCAGTCTGAAGATCTGGGCTGAGTTTGGAGTTTGTAGAGTTAAAGCTCTAGGAGGAGATACAGTCAGAAAATTTAGTCTCAGAAGAATAATAATAATAATAATAACTAGATAAAAAAGTTCGTCAAGACAAACTTTAAGTTGGCTTGAGAAAGCCGGACCAGAAAGTTTGAAAGAGTTTGAAAAGTTTAAAAAGTTTTATAGCATGTTTCTAGCATGATTAGCAAGTTGTTAGCATGTTGCTAGCATGTTTCTAGCATGATTAGCAAGTTCCTAGCATGTTTCTAACATGATTAGCAAGTTGTTAGCATATTGCTAGCATGTTTCTAGCATGATTAGCAAGTTGTTAGCATGTTGCTAGCATGTTTCTAACATGATTAGCAAGTTGTTAGCATGTTGCTAGCATGTTTCTAGTATGATTAGCAAGTTGCTAGCATATTGCTAGCATGTTTCTAGCATGATTAACAAGTTGCTAGCATGTTGCTAGCATGTTTCTAGCATGATTAGCAAGTTGCTAGCATGTTTCTAGCATGATTAGCAAGTTGTTAGCATGTTGCTAGCATGTTTTTTAGCATGACTAGCATGTTGCTAGCATGTTTCTAGCATGATTAGCAAGTTGCTAGCATGTTTCTAGCATGATTAGCAAGTTTGCTAGCATGTTTCTAGCATGATTAGCAAGTTGTTAGCATGTTGCTAGCATGTTTCTAGCATGATTAGCAAAGTTGCTAGCATGTTTGTGGCATGATTAGCAAGTTGCTAGCATGTTTCTAGTATGATTAGCAAGTTGCTAGCATGTTTCTAGTATGATTAACAAGTTATTAGCATGATTCTGGTTGCTAGCCATAGATAGATAGATAGATAGTTAGATAGTAATGGTTAGATAGATGAGTTTGAATGAGTTTGAATGGATTAGAAATACAGTACATAGAAGGGAAGCTTGATTGAGGCTCAAAGGATTCTGGGAGTTTTGACAGTTGGAGTTTGAAAAGTGTTGGCTCATTTGAACATTCCGTCAATGTAAGTCTATGGGATTTTTCCCAATTTTGATCGGCATTTTTAGGAAAATCGTAAGTCCGATCAGTTAGAAAAGATATAGCAACTCGAGTCAGACCAGTCTGAAGATCTGGGCTGAGTTTGGAGTTTGTAGAGTTAAAGCTCTAGGAGGAGATACAGTCAGAAAATTTAGTCTCAGAAGAATAATAATAATAACTAGATAAAAAAGTTCGTCAAGACAAACTTTAAGTTGGCTTGAGAAAGCCGGACCAGAAAGTTTGAAAGAGTTTGAAAAGTTTAAAAAGTTTTATAGCATGTTTCTAGCATGATTAGCAAGTTGTTAGCATGTTGCTAGCATGTTTCTAGCATGATTAGCAAGTTCCTAGCATGTTTCTAACATGATTTGCAAGTTGTTAGCATATTGCTAGCATGATTAGCAAGTTGTTAGCATGTTGCTAGCATGTTTCTAACATGATTAGCAAGTTGTTAGCATGTTGCTAGCATGTTTCTAGCATGATTAGCAAGTTGCTAGCATATTGCTAGCATGTTTCTAGCATGATTAACAAGTTGCTAGCATGTTGCTAGCATGTTTCTAGCATGATTAGCAAGTTGCTAGCATGTTTCTAGCATGATTAGCAAGTTGTTAGCATGTTGCTAGCATGTTTTTTAGCATGACTAGCATGTTGCTAGCATGTTTCTAGCATGATTAGCAAGTTGCTAGCATGTTTCTAGCATGATTAGCAAGTTTGCTAGCATGTTTCTAGCATGATTAGCAAGTTGTTAGCATGTTGCTAGCATGTTTCTAGCATGATTAGCAAAGTTGCTAGCATGTTTGTGGCATGATTAGCAAGTTGCTAGCATGTTTCTAGTATGATTAGCAAGTTGCTAGCATGTTTCTAGTATGATTAACAAGTTATTAGCATGATTCTGGTTGCTAGCCATAGATAGATAGATAGATAGTTAGATAGTAATGGTTAGATAGATGAGTTTGAATGAGTTTGAATGGATTAGAAATACAGTACATAGAAGGGAAGCTTGATTGAGGCTCAAAGGATTCTGGGAGTTTTGACAGTTGGAGTTTGAAAAGTGTTGGCTCATTTGAACATTCCGTCAATGTAAGTCTATGGGATTTTTCCCAATTTTGATCGGCATTTTTAGGAAAATCGTAAGTCCGATCAGTTAGAAAAGATATAGCAACTCGAGTCAGACCAGTCTGAAGATCTGGGCTGAGTTTGGAGTTTGTAGAGTTAAAGCTCTAGGAGGAGATACAGTCAGAAAATTTAGTCTCAGAAGAATAATAATAACTAGATAAAAAAGTTCGTCAAGACAAACTTTAAGTTGGCTTGAGAAAGCCGGACCAGAAAGTTTGAAAAGTTTAAAAAGTTTAAAAAGTTTAAAAAGTTTAAAAAGTTTAAAAAGTTTTATAGCATGTTTCTAGCATGATTAGCAAGTTGTTAGCATGTTGCTAGCATGTTTCTAACATGATTAGCATGTTGCTAGCATGTTTCTAACATGATTAGCAAGTTGTTAGCGTGTTGCTAGCATGTTTCTAGCATGATTAGCAAGTTGCTAGCATATTGCTAGCATGTTTCTAGCATGATTAACAAGTTGTTAGCGTGTTGCTAGCATGTTTCTAGCATGATTAGCATGTTGCTAGCATGTTTCTAACATGATTAGCAAGTTGTTAGCGTGTTGCTAGCATGTTTCTAACATGATTAGCAAGTTGTTAGCATGTTGCTAGCATGTTTCTAACATGATTAGCAAGTTGTTAGCATATTGCTAGCATGTTTCTAGCATGATTAGCAAGTTGTTAGCATGTTGCTAGCATGTTTCTAGCATGATTAGCAAGTTGCTAGCATGTTTCTAGCATGATTAGCAAGTTGTTAGCATGTTGCTAGCATGTTTTTTAGCATGACTAGCATGTTGCTAGCATGTTTCTAACATGATTAGCAAGTTGCTAACATGTTTCTAGCATGATTAGCAAGTTGCTAGCATGTTTCTAGCATGATTAGCAAGTTGCTAGCATGTTGCTAGCATGTTTCTAGCATGATTAGCAAGTTGTTAGCATGTTGCTAGCATGTTTCTAGCATGATTAGCAAGTTGCTAGCATGTTTCTAGCATGATTAGCAAGTTGCTAGCATGTTTCTAGCATGATTAGCAAGTTGCTAGCATGTTTCTAGCATGATTAGCAAGTTGCTAGCATGTTTCTAGCATGATTAGCAAGTTGTTAGCATATTGCTAGCATGTTTCTAGCATGATTAGCAAAGTTGCTAGTATGTTTGTGGCATGATTAGCAAGTTGCTAGCATGTTTCTAGTATGATTAGCAAGTTACTAGCATGTTTCTAGTATGATTAGCAAGTTATTAGCATGATTCTGGTTGCTAGCCATAGATAGATAGATAGATAGATAGATAGATAGATAGATAGATAGTTAGATAGTAATGGTTAGATAGATAGATAGATAGATAGATGAGTTTGAATGAGTTTGAATGGATTAGAAATACAGTACATAGAAGGGAAGCTTGATTGAGTCTCAAAGGATTCTGGGAGTTTTGACAGTTGGAGTTTGAAAAGTGTTGGCTCATTTGAACATTCCGTCAATGTAAGTCTATGGGATTTTTCCCAATTTTGATCGGCATTTTTAGGAAAATCGTAAGTCCGATCAGTTAGAAAAGATATAGCAACTCGAGTCAGACCAGTCTGAAGATCTGGGCTGAGTTTGGAGTTTGTAGAGTTAAAGCTCTAGGAGGAGATACAGTCAGAAAATTTAGTCTCAGAAGAATAATAATAATAATAATAACTGGAAGTTTAAATAGCAGATCAGTAAGTTGGCTTTCTCAAGCCAACTTAATAATAACTAGATAAAAAAGTTCGTCAAGACAAACTTTAAGTTGGCTTGAGAAAGCCGGACCAGAAAGTTTGAAAGAGTTTGAGAAGTTTAAAAAGTTTAAAAAGTTTAAAAAGTTTTATAGCATGTTTCTAGCATGATTAGCCAGTTATTAGCATGTTGCTAGCATGATTAGCAAGTTGTTAGCATGTTGCTAGCATGTTTCTAACATGATTAGCATGTTGCTAGCATGTTTCTAACATGATTAGCAAGTTGTTAGCATGTTGCTAGCATGTTTCTAGCATGATTAGCAAGTTGTTAGCATGTTTCTAGCATGATTAGCAAGTTGTTAGCATGTTTCTAGCATGATTAGCAAGTTGCTAACATGTTTCTAACATGATTAGCAAGTTGTTAGGATATTGCTAGCATGTTTCTAGCATGATTAGCAAGTTGTTAGCATGTTGCTAGCATGTTTCTAACATGATTAGCAAGTTGTTAACATATTGCTAGCATGTTTCTAGCATGATTAGCAAGTTGTTAGCATGTTGCTAGCATGTTTCTAACATGATTAGCAAGTTGCTAGCATATTGCTAGCATGTTTCTAGCATGATTAACAAGTTGTTAGCATGTTGCTAGCATGTTTCTAGCATGATTAGCAAGTTGCTAGCATGTTTCTAGCATGATTAGCAAGTTGTTAGCATGTTGCTAGCATGTTTTTTAACATGACTAGCATGTTGCTAGCATGTTTCTAGCATGATTAGCAAGTTGCTAGCATGTTTCTAGCATGATTAGCAAGTTGTTAGCATGTTGCTAGCATGTTTCTAGCATGATTAGCAAGTTGCTAGCATGTTTCTAGCATGATTAGCAAGTTGCTAGCATGTTTCTAGCATGATTAGCAAGTTGTTAGCATGTTGCTAGCATGTTTCTAACATGATTAGCAAGTTGCTAGCATGTTTCTAGCATGATTAGCAAGTTGCTAACATGTTTCTAGCATGATTAGCAAGTTGTTAGCATATTGCTAGCATGTTTCTAGCATGAGTAGCAAAGTTGCTAGCATGTTTGTGGCATGATTAGCAAGTTGCTAGCATGTTTCTAGTATGATTAGCAAGTTGCTAGCATGTTTCTAGTATGATTAGCAAGTTGCTAGCATGTTTCTAGCATGATTAGCAAGTTGCTAGCATGTTTTTAGCATGATTAGCAAGTTGTTAGCATGTTTCTAGCATGATTAGCAAAGTTGCTAGCATGTTTGTGGCATGATTAGCAAGTTGCTAGCATGTTTCTAGCATGATTAACAAGTTGCTAGCATGTTTCTAGCATGATTAGCAAGTTGCTAGCATGTTTCTAGCATGATTAGCAAGTTGTTAGCATATTGCTAGCATGTTTCTAGCATGATTAGCAAAGTTGCTAGCATGTTTGTGGCATGGTTAGCAAGTTGCTAGCATGTTTCTAGTATGATTAGCAAGTTACTAGCATGTTTCTAGTATGATTAGCAAGTTACTAGCATGTTTCTAGTATGATTAGCAAGTTATTAGCATGATTCTGGTTGCTAGCCATAGATAGATAGATAGATAGATAGATAGATAGTTAGATAGTAATGGTTAGATAGATAGATAGATGAGTTTGAATGAGTTTGAATGGATTAGAAATACAGTACATAGAAGGAAAGCTTGATTGAGTCTCAAAGGATTCTGGGAGTTTTGACAGTTGGAGTTTGAAAAGTGTTGGCTCATTTGAACATTCCGTCAATGTAAGTCTATGGGATTTTTCCCAATTTTGATCGGCATATTTAGGAAAATCGTAAGTCCGATCAGTTAGAAAAGATATAGCAACTCGAGTCAGACCAGTCTGAAGATCTGGGCTGAGTTTGGAGTTTGTAGAGTTAAAGCTCTAGGTGGAGATACAGTCAGAAAATTTAGTCTCAGAAGAATAATAATAATAATAATAATAATAACTAGATAAAAAAGTTCGTCAAGACAAACTTTAAGTTGGCTTGAGAAAGCCGGACCAGAAAGTTTGAAGAAGTTTGAAAAGATTAAAAAGATTAAAAAGATTAAAAAGTTTAAAAAAATTAAAAAGTTTAAAAAGTTTTAAGTCTGGATGGATTTCAGTCTGACATATTTTGAAGTTTTAAAGTTTGAATGCAGTCTGTCAAATAGACAGATATAGATAGATAGATAGATAATTAACATGTTGTAAGTATGATTCTAACATTATTAACAAGTTACTAGCATGTTGCTAGCATGTTTAAACATGATTAGCAAGTTACTAGCATATTGCTAGCATGTTTCTACCATGATTAGCATGTTGCTAACATGTTTCTAACATGATTAACAGGTTGCTAGCACAATTAGCAAGTTGCTAGCATGTTACTAGTACATTTTTAACATGATTAGCAAGTTGCTAGCATGTTGCTAGCATGTTTCTAACATGATTAGCATGCTGCTAGCATGATTAACAAGCTGCTAGCACATTTTTAGCATGATTAGCGGGTTGATAGCATGTTGCTAGCACTTTTTAGCATGATTAGCGGGTTGATAGCATGTTGCTAGCATGTTTTTAACATGATTAGCAAGTTGCTAGCATGCTTCTAACATGTTTAGCAGGTTGCTAGCATCTTTCTAGCATGATTAGCAAGTTGTTAGCATGTTGCTAGCATGTTTCTGGCATGATTAGCAAGTTGCTAGCACGTTTCTAGCATGATTAACAAGTTGCTAGCATGTTTCTAGCATGATTAGCAAGTTGCTAGCATGTTCCTAACATGATTAGCAAGTTTCTAGCATGTTTCTAGCATGATTAGCAAAGTTGCTAGCATGTTTCTAGAATGATTAGCAAGTTGCTAGCATGTTTCTAGCATGATTAACAAAGTTGCTAGCATGTTTCTAGCATGATTAGCAAGTTAATAGCATGATTCTGGTTGCTAGCCATAGATAGATAGATAGATAGATAGATAGTAATGGTTAGATCATAGATAGATAGATAGATAGATAGATAGTAATGGTTAGATAGATAGATAGATAGATAGATAGATAGATAGATAGATAGTAATGGTTAGATAGATGATAGATAGATAGATAGATAGATAGATAGATAGTAATGGTTAGATGATAGATAGATAGTAATGGTTAGATGATAGATAGATAGATAGATGAGTTTGAATGAGTTTGAATGGATTAGAAATACAGTACATAGAAGGGAAGTTTGATTGAGGCTCAAAGGATTCTGGGGATTTTGACAGTTGGATTTTAAAAAGTGCTGGCTCATTTGAACATTCCGTCAATGTAAGTCTATGGGATTTTTCCCAAATTTAATCGCCATTTTTAGGAAAATCGTAAGTCCGATCAGTTAGAAAAGATATAGCAACTAACTTCAGATCAGTTTGAAGATCTGGGCTGAGTTTGGAGTTTGTAGAGTTAAAGCTCTAGGAGGAGTTAGAGTTGATAATTTTAGTCTCAGAAGAAGAAGAATAATAACTAGATAGTAAAGTTTGTCAAGACAAACTTTAGGTTGGCTTGAGAAAGCTGGACCATAAAGTTTGAAAAAGTTTGAAAAGTTTATAGTTTAAAAAGTTTACGAAGTTTTAAAAAGTTTTGCATTTGATGGTTTTCAGTCTGTAATGGTTTGAAGTCTAACGTAGTTTTAAAAGGTTAAAGTCTGAATGTTTTGAAGGCAATACAGTCTGTCAGAGATAGATAGATAGATAGATAGATAGATAAGTAGATAGATAACAATTAACAAGTTACTAGAATGATTCTAGCATGATTAGCATTTTACTAGCATGTTGTTAAAATGTTTAACATTTTATTAACATGATAACAGGGGTGGTTGCTAGGGTGTTGCTATGCAGTTGCTAGGGTACCAAGGGTGGTTGCTAGGGTGTTGCTATGCCATTGCTAGGGTATCCAGGATGGTTGCTAAGGTGTTGCAATGCGGTTGCTAGGGTAACAGGGGTGGTTGCTAGGGTGTTGCTATCCGGTTGCTAAGGTAACAGGGGTGGTTCCTAGGGTGTTGCTATGGTATCCAGGGTGGTTGCTATGGTGTTGCTATGCGGTTGCTAAGGTATCCAGGATGGTTGCTAGGGTGTTGCTATGCCGTTGCTAAGGTATCCAGGGTGGTTGCTAGGGTGTTGCTATGCGGTTGCTAAGGTAACAGGGGTGGTTGCTAGGGTGTTGCTATGCGGTTGCTAGGGTACTTGGGGTGGTTGCTAGGCCGGTTGCTAAGGCACCCAGGGTGGTTGCTAAGGTGTTGCTATGCCGTTGCTAGGGTATCCAGGGTGGTTGCTGGGGTGTTGCTATGCGGTTGCTAAAGTATCCAGGGTGGTTGCTAGGGTGTTGCTATGCGGTTGCTAGGGTACCCAGGATGGTTGCTAAGGTGTTGCTATGCGGTTGCTAAGGTAACAGGGGTGGTTGCTACGGTGTTGCTATGCAGTTGCTAAGGTAACAGGAGTGGTTGCTAGGGTGTTGCTATGCGGTTGCTAGGGTACCCAGGGTGGTTGCTAGGGTGTTGCTATGCGGTTGCTAGGGTATCCAGGGTGGTTGCTAGGGTGGTTGCTAGGGTGTTGCTATGCGGTTGCTAAGGTATCCAGGGTGGTTGCTAGGGTGTTGCTATGCGGTTGCTAGGGTACTTGGGGTGGTTGCTAGGCCGGTTGTTAAGGTGCCCAGGGTGGTTGCTAAGGATGTTTCTAGCATGATTAACAAGTTGCTAGCATGTTTCTAACATGATTAGCAAGTTGTTAGCAAGTTGCTAGCATGTTTTTAGAATGATTAGCAAGTTGCTAGTATGTTTCTAGCATGATTAGCAAGTTGCTAGCATGTTTCTAGCATGATTAGCAAGTTGCTAACATGTTTTTAACATGATTAGCAAGTTGCTAGCATGTTGCTAGCATGTTCTTAACATGATTAGCAAGTTGCTAGCATGTTTCTAGCATGATTAGCAAGTTGCTAACATGTTTCTAGCATGATTAGCATGTTTCTAGCATGTTTTTAACATGATTAGCAAGTTGCTAGCATGTTTTTAGAATGATTAGCAAGTTGCTAGTATGTTTCTAGCATGATTAGCAAGTTGCTAGCATGTTTCTAGCATGGTTAGCAAGTTGCTAGCATGTTTCTAGCATGATTAGCATGTTTCTAGCATGTTTTTAACATGATTAGCAAGTTGTTAGCAAGTTTTTAACATGATTAGCAAGTTGTTAGCAAGTTGCTAGCATGTTTTTAGAATGATTAGCAAGTTGCTAGCATGTTTTTAGAATGATTAGCAAGTTGCTAGCATGTTTCTAGCATGATTAGCATGTTTCTAGCATGTTTTTAACATGATTAGCAAGTTGTTAGCAAGTTGCTAGCATGTTTTTAGAATGATTAGCAAGTTGCTAACATGTTTTTAGAATGATTAGCAAGTTGCTAGTATGTTTCTAGCATGATTAGCAAGTTGCTAGCATGTTTCTAGCATGATTAGCAAGTTGCTAGCATGTTTCTAGCATGATTAGCAAGTTACTAGCATGTTGTTAGTCTGTTTCTAACATGATTAGCATGTTGTTAGCATGTTATTAGCATGATTAGCCAGTTACTAGCATGTTACTAGCATGATTAGCAGGCTACTAGCATGACTCTAGTTTGGCTAGTGATAGATAGATAGATAGATAGATGAGTTTGAATGAGTTTGAATGGATTAGAAATACAGTACATAGAAGGGAAGCTTGATTGAGTCTCAAAGGATTCTGGGGATTTTGACAGTTGAAATTTGAATAGTGTTGGCTCATTTGAACATTCCGTCAATGTAAGTCTATGGGATTTTTCCCAGTTTTTAACGTCATTTTTAGGAAAACCGTAAGTCCGATCAGTTTGAAGAGATATAGCAACTCGAGTCAGACCAGTCTGAAGATCTAGGCTGAGTTTGGAGTTTGTAGAGTTAAAGCTCTAGGAGGAGTAGCGTTTGAAAATTTGGCTAAGAAGAATAATAATAATAATAATAATAATAATAAGCTTAAGTAGCAGATCAGTAGGTTGGCTTTCTCAAGCCAACCTAATAATAATAATAACTGGAAGTTTAAATAGCAGATCAGTAAGTTGGCTTTCTCAAGCCAACTTAATAATAATAATAATAATAATAATAACTGGAAGTTTAAATAGCAGATCAGTAAGTTGGCTTTCTCAAGCCAACTTAATAACTGGAAGTTTAAATAGCAGATCAGTAAGTTGGCTTTCTCAAGCCAACTTAATAACTGGAAGTTTAAATAGCAGATCAGTAAGTTGGCTTTCTCAAGCCAACTTAAT
>JAMKFB010000862.1:0-14151 GCA_036247105.1 Cirrhinus mrigala
GATCACGCAATATGTTTTCCTCCTGTGTAATACCGGTTCTGTTCTAAGGCTGACTGGTTGTAGAAAAAAATTGCCTTGTTTTCCTTAAAAAAATCCAAGTGCTGGCTGTACCTCAACCATTAAAAGCCTGATGGAAAGAAAATTAACTTTAACTTTGTTAAGAGAAGTAAATTAATGAAGAGAAGTGAGAAGAGATGTAGAAGTAAATGTACTGTATATTTTAATTTAAACATTAGCATTACGTTTAAATGTATGTAGCAAAAACTTTAGGACACAAATTGCAATACACAAAATAAGATTTTTTGTATTGCAAAAAATTAGTCTTATTTTGAGGCTTGTTGCCTAAGAAAAGGAAATTGATACATCTTGATTTCTGTAAAATCAATAAAACATACTGTAACTTATAAAAAGATTCATAACTCCCTAGCATCATACCTGCCAGTATAAAGAAAAAAACTGCATAATAATGCAATGATACAAATATTTCAGCTTAAGTAATATGTTTTCATTATATGTTAGTCCTTGTTCAAATCACTTCAGCAACGTTTGGATGCTTTAATAAATAAATTAATTGATTTGTGTTTAGGGACATGTTTTTATTTGGGCTTTCTGACTCTATCAAAGACGAGATCTATTCATTGGAGTTACCCACCGGCGTGGATAGCCTCATAGACCTGGCTATTCGGGTGGATCCCCGGTTGCAGAGGTGGGGCCAGTGGACACCTCAGGGTTTGCCAGTCACTCCATAGGGCCATTTTTCATCCATCCCTGGTGAAACTGTGCTTTCTCTTCCAGATCCGGAACCCATGCAAATGGGAAGGTCCCATCTTTCACAGCAGGAGAAGCAGAGACGTAGGGAGAGGAGACTGTGTTTGTATTGTGGTGCTGCCGGCCAAGTCACTGGGCAGAGTCCGGTAAAAGCCAGTACCCGCCAGTAGATAAAAGGTTACTGACGGGTGGGATTACACTGACTAAATGTTCTTTTTCAGCCACTCATTTTCCTGTTAGGTTGAAATTGCATTCATTGGCTTATGACTGTGAGGCTTTAGTGGACTCTGGAGCGGAGGATAATTTTTTAGACATTAACCTCGCTCAAAGCCTCAAGATACCGATGGTTGTGCTCTCCCAGCCCATCTCTGTGGTTGCACTGAATGGTCAGCCGCTACCCTCCGTCACTCATACCACCGTCTCATTAAGACTAATCACCTCTGGGAATCACTCTGAGAACATTGACTTTCTTCTTACTGACACTCCCTCGGCTCCTGTGGTTCTGAGGCAACCCTGGCTTGTGCTCCATAACCCCCATATAAACTGGCACATGAATTCTGTTTTTGCTTGGAGTGAATATTGTCATGCTTCCTGTTTGTGTTTGCATGTGCTTCTGTGTCTTGTTCTGTGTTTCAGGATGAACATTTGGATCTTTCTAACATGCCACGTGAGTACCTTGACCTGAAGGGAGTGTTCAGTAAGTCTCGAGCTGATTCTCTACTTCCGCATCGTCCCTATGACTGTGCAATACGCTTATTACCAGGTACGTCTCCGCCAAAAGTCAAATTACATTTGCTTTCCACCCCGGAAAGGGAGGCTATGGAGAAATAGATTTCTGATTCTCTAGCAGCCAAGATCATCCGCCCCTCTTCTTCCCTGGCTCCATCCCTGTATTGACTATCGAGGGCTGAAAAGCATCATGGTGAAGAATACTTATCCTTTACCGTTGTTGTCGTCGGCCTTCGAACGTCTGCAGGGAGCGTCATTTTTCACGAGATTGGATCTCTGTAACACTTATCATTTGGTTCGCAAAAGAGAGGGGGATAAATGGAAGACCGCTTTTAATAACCCCAGGGGGTACTTTGAATAGCTTATTCTTCCTTTCGGCCTCTCGAACGCTGCCGCGGTGTTCCAAGCACTCGTCAACGACATGCTGAGAGATATAGTAGATCAGTTCATTTATGTCTACCTGGATGACATTCTGATATATTTTCATTCTCTCCAGGAATACGTTCAGCACGTCAGACTAGTGCTTTAGAGGCTGTAAGAGAATGGGCTTTATGTCAAGGCAGAGAAATGCGAATTCATGCACAGTCTGTCCCCTTTTTGGGTTACATCGTCTCGGTCAAGAGGGTGCGCATGGATTCTGACAAGGTTCAGGCTGTGATGAATTGGCCAACTCCAGATTCTTGCAAGGCCCTGCAGAGGTTTCTGGGCTTTGCCAATTTTTACCGGCATTCATTCACAATTTCAGCCAGCTAGCCACCCCTTTGACTGCCTTAACCTCCACCAAAACCCCATTCAGGTGGTCCAGAGCAGCGGATGCTGCGTTTGCCAAACTGAAAAGCTGCTTTGTTTCAGCTCCAATCCTTGTTGCCCATGATCCGTCCCGGCAGTTTGTGGTGGAGGTTGACGCGTCAGAGGTGGGGGCCGGCGCAGTGCTATTCCAGCGCTTCTCTGCGGATGGCAAGATGCATCCTTGCGTGTATTTTTCTCACCGTTTATCACCCGCTGAGCGTAACGATGATATTGGAAATGGGGAGCTGCTGGCAGTCAGGCTTGCCTTGGAAGAGTGGCGCCATTGGTTAGAGGGTTCGGGGGTTCCCTTTATTGTTTGGACTGACCACAAGAATCTTGAACACATCCAATCTGCCAAAAGATTAAACTCTAGGCAGGCCCGGTGGGCTCTTTTTTTCGGTTGTTTTGATTTTTCTGTTTCTTACCGTCCGGGTTCAAAAACCATCAAGCCGGACGCGTTATCCCATATTTTTGATCATTCAGAGCGTCAATCCATTGTGGCACAGGTTTTCATTTCTGCGGTCACATGGGAAATCGAGTCGAAGGTCCATACGGCCTCTCAAGGTGTAACGCCCCCACCTGGATGTCCACCGGGTCGTTTGTTTTTCCCAGAGTGTTTAAGGTCCGAAGTCATCCGATGGGGTCATTGTTCTAAGGTAGCCTGTCATCCTGGGGTTAATCGTACCATGTTTCTTGTCAAGCAATGGTTCTGGTGGCCATCTATGGCTTGCAACATTCGCCTTTTTGTTTTGGCTTGCTTGGTCTGCGCTGTTTCTAAGTCTTCCAATCGACCCCCCGCTGGACTCCTTCAGCTATTGTTAGTTCCTTCGAGACTCTGGTCCCACATTTCGCTAGATTTTGTTTCGGGTCTCCCACCCTCACTGGGAAACACGGTGGTTTTGACCGTGGTGGACCGGTTCTCGAGGCAACCCATTTCATTTCTCTGCCCAAATTGCCAGCAGTTTGCAGCGTAAAAAAAGCAGTTTGAAGCGTAAAGCGTGAGTATGTCTGCACCCCTAAGAAAAGCGACCCACTTCAGTACCGGAAAGAACATGCTAATCAGTTTCCCTCTATGGCTGCTGTTGCAACCCAGTATCTCAGTGCCCCCTGCAGTAGAGCTGAAGATCTTTGCCCGAACCTGATGGGACCCGACGGGTTCGGTCGGGCTCGGGCTTAATTTATATCATTTTACATGGGCTCGGGCTTGCGCGGTAAATGAGCAGTCATGTGATGCTAGACACACCATCAGTGAGCGCAGGACCGTGCTGAAACTACAGTGGATTCAATAATTTTCCTCCACAAAAATATGTAGCCTAATCTTGGTGAGTAAAGATTTTTTACACGGTATGCAGGCACTGCCAGACTGTGGTGAAATACAAGTCGGGGAATACGACTAACATGAGGAGTCATTTGTTAAATCATCACCCCAAAAGTTACGTGAAGATAGGAGGAGCAAAATCCAGTCAGGCCAAAAGACTATAAAAGAAGCGTTTACAGCCTCACTCCCCCACAACAGTGCGAGAGCACAAGAAATCACAAGATGCATTGGTGAATATATAGCCAAAGACCTACGGCCCTTTTCGGTGGTGGATAATGAAGGTTTTAAGAGGTTAGTAAACATGCTGGAGCCAAAGTATAAAATCCTGTCGCGGCTACACTTTAGTCAAACTATTTTACCAGCTCTTTACAAAGAGACAAGGGCGAAAGTTGCACAGAGCCTCAAACAAGCAGAGTGCATCTCAATCACCACAGATGGGTGGACTTAACGAGCTACTCAGAGCTATGTTACCATCACAGCACATGCTATGACAAGTGAATGGGAGATAAAAACTTTTGTCCTACAGACACGGGTACTCTTTGAGTCACACACTGGACACAACATAGGCGAGGTGTTAAAATCTGCTGTTTCAGAGTGGGAGCTTGACATGATTAACAACAACAATCACCAGGGCATCGCTGTGGTTACTGACAACGCAAGAAACATGGGTGTAGCGGTGAAAGAGGCTGGTCTGTCCCCACATGTAAAGTGTTTTGCTCACACCTTAAATCTTGCGTCCCAGGCAGGTTTGAAGGTAAACCGTGTCAGTTGTCTGCTTGGCAGAGTGAGTTCAACTGCAACAGCTGTGCTGACCTCCAAGCAGCAAATGTTAAACCTGCCAGTACATAAACTGATAATGGATGTAGTGACTAGGTGGAACAGCTCACTTGACATGATTGAGCACTACCTGGAGCAACAACAGGCAATTGCTGCAGCCCTACTGAGTTCTGAAGTCAGGCGCAATGCACGTGAAATAGACAATCTAGACGCAGCTGACATCGCAGATGCTGAGGACATCGTTAAACTTCTCACACCCTTGAAAAAAGCAACCACTGTGCTGTGCGACGAATCTCGACCAACAATCTCTCTTATCATGCCTCTAAAAAACACGATTCAAGTGAGCATGGCACCGTGCGATGTAGACTCAAACACCGTCTCTCAAATGAAGGCAGCAATACTGAATGATTTGGCAGACCGTTACCAAGGGGAGCAAGCGGAGTTTCTGTATGAGAGCAGTGCGTTGGACCCCCGGTTCCGGGCCCTCCCCCATCTGAATAACAGCGAAAGGGATGAAATTTTCAACAGGCTCAAGTTAAAAGCAACACAGATGCAGAACCAGGTATTTGTTAAAAATACTTTGTGTGTGTGACTTTTTTAGAGTTCCCAATATTTACAAAAATTATGTGTGTGTGTCTAACATTTAAAATTTTTGTAACTCTGCTTGCTTCTGCAGAACCCTAGTGAAGAGGAAGGTGCAGCACCAGGCAGCCATGAACATGTAGCTGGACACTCAAAAACTGACCTGCCACAAAAAGCACATGCTGTGGGAGGTGTCTCTGCTCCATCCAAAAAGACTGCTCTTGAAGATCTCCTTGGGGATTCTTTTAGTCTAGGGGACAGCAGAACACAGCACACTGCTCAGATTGATGCAGAAATTGACTTGTACCGCAAAGAGACCTCTACCTCACTCATGGCTCGTCCTCTAGAGTGGTGGAAAGACAATGCACAACGTTACCCACTGCTGTCAACCTTGGCCAAGTCATAACTCTCTGTCCCAGCAACCTCAGTCCCAAGTGAGAGGGTTTTTTCTGTTGCAGGGGACATTGTAAATGCCCAGAGATCCCAGCTTTTACCAGATAATGTTGATATGCTAATTTTCCTTAAAAAAAACCTGTCTCTGTCTGAATAAGTGAGTGTGTGAGTGAATGAGGTGAGTGTTCTCAAATACTCATTCAGCACATGGGCCAGCTGCAATAAGTAGGCTGCTATTTTTATTTTTTCTGAGTTTTCAAGAATACTAAATTGAAACTTTATTTTTCTACATGGTTTAATAATTTTTTGTTATTATAATTGAAAAATTGAAGTTCCTGTTTCAAAGTTTACAGATAGATGGCTAATTTGTATGCAACTGATATGTTCAGTGCTCATGTAAACTGTTTAATAAACACTTCTGGCACTTTTTTTGAGTTTCTTCATTAGTTTTGTTTTTCCTGTAAATGATTCAATAAATACCGTACTGTGCCATTCATACCGGGGTATTACCGTACCGTGAAGTTTTGATACCGTTACATCCCTACTAAATACTAATTGAGTCTTAAATGCATAATGTAGACAGAGTATATAGGCTAATGTAGGCATTATTCTCTTATTACATTTCAGCTGCTATTCACCGTCGCGTTGAGGCCGGATGTAACAAGCAGGACTCGTAGGAAACATGTAAGATCCGGATTGTGGAGAGAAGTGGCGAAGCAAATCCCGCGGAGCCTTTATCTTAATTTCGTTATTGCCAAAACCCCATCTTAATTTAGAACTTATCTTAATTTAATTTAAGAAAGAGTCTTTTTTACTGGCGTGTTGGCCTATTTATAGGCTGAGTGTATGCCTATTTAGAGTGCTAAGATGTTACGATGTTACAGAGGACTTATTTTATTTCTTTGTTCCAACTTCCAAGTGGCCTGTAGCCTACGTTAGTCATTAATAAATTGTTTAAACGTATAAATTACTTATTCTTGACAAAAGGCAAAAGAGCTGTGTGCTTCACATATTTAAATAATGTCGGGCTGTAAACGGGTTCGGGCTTTTAAAAAGCTGCCAATCAAAATATACTTGTCGGGCTCGGGCACTGTCGGGCCTAACTTTTAAGGCCCGATTACAGCTCTACCCTGCAGCTCTGTGGAAAGTGAGAGACTTTTTAGTGTCGTTGCAAACGTCCTTGATGAGAACAGAAACAGGCTCAAACCTGACAAGGTAGAGATGTTACTTTTCATTAAGAAAAACATACATTTCCTTCTGTGAAACTTACTACTGTGATGACAGTAAGAGTTAGGAGCAGTTCCTAAAAGCACATTACTGGCTTTGCAAACACTGTGGCACTTTTATTTTTTTGTTTGTTTACATGCCTGTTGGGTATTTTAAGCTGAGATGCTATTTGTTTTTATATTAGACTTTTTTTTTATATTTACTGTTGCACTAAAGTCCAAAAGTGAAGAATTTATGTTATTTATTACTTGATTGTTCAAGCCACCACACAGAAGTGCTCTGTTTGTTAATAGAGTTGTTGAATGTTAAAATAAGGTGAATTAAATAAAAAATAATGAACATCCTGGATCTGTTTCTTCGCTCTTCTTTATTCTTTCTTTATGTATTATAGAAGTATCAGATTGGGTTTCAGTATCGGTAGATACTCAAAATCAAATGACTCGGACTCGAGGGCAAAAAAACCTGATCGGGACATCCCTACCGAGTGTCACAAGTTCAAAATGTAAATGTACAGTATTGTTCAGAGTGTCAAAAGTTCAAACTCTAAAATTGCAGTATCTTCTGCAACAGCCAAGCACACCTATTCCTATCTTGGTTTACTAGTTTTAACAGCTCTAGTAGCTTAAGCAAAACACACTTCCCTATATTGCCTTATATCACACTTTCTGCACCTAGCCGCAACACTTCTATATAGCAAAGTAAAAAATAAAAATACTAACTTTTTAGGAAGTCCATCTGCAAACGGGTTGCAAATGCATCCCCTAGATAGTACAACTTCTTCAAAACGGCAACCCTTGATTTGAGCTGTTCTCACCTCACACATACACATTACATTTTAATAACCCTTAGAGGTGAGAACAATGGTTTGAAGTCTTTAATGTTTTCAACTCACCCATAACAGAATTTAATTCAGAATAAAAACCATTCAAAGCAATTAGTTCTCTCAGCAATTTCATTATTCTCTTATTTATGTCTTCTTGCTTTCTAAGCAATCAAATTAATCCCTTTAGCTTAAAGATCATCCTCTGGTGCTCCTCCGGTTCTCTCTCGTCTTTGCTTCTGACGTTTTCTCCTTTCTTCTTTTTTATTCTGCTTAAATACAGTACTTGAAGGGTGGGCAGGGGAGGCACCAATAATCATCTCAACAGTCCGTACCATTCTCTGTAATCTTCTGATGTCTGATTTTGTAGCTGAGCCAAACCAGACAGTTATTGATGTGCACATAACAGACTCGATGATGGCTGAGTAGGACTGTTTTAGCAGCTCCTGTGGTAGGCTGAACTTTCTCAGCTGGCGAAGGAAGTAGAACCTTTGCTGGGCCTTTTTTTTTTCTACCATGGAGTTGATGAGTGTCCCACTTCAAGTCCTGGGAGATGACAGATCCCAGGAACTTGAATGTCTCCGCTGTAGCCACAGTGCTATGAAGCAAAGTGGAGAGAGTGCAGGGAGGTTCCTCCGGAAGTCTATCATCTCTACAGTTTTCAGCGTGTTGAGCCCAAGGTTGTTATGACTGCACTGTACAGCCAACTCTTTAACCTCCTGTCTGTAGGCAGACTCTTCACCAACCTGAATGAGGCTGATGAGTGTGGTGTTGTCTGCAAACTTCAGGAGCTTGACAGAGGGGTCTTTAGAGGTGCAGTCATTGGTGTAGAGGGAGAAAAGCAGTGGAGAGAGAACACAACCCCGAGGAGTGCCAGTGTTGGTTGTGCAGCTGCTTATTACATACCTCCCCAGTCTAGGGATGGGAAGAAGTAATAAAAAAAGTGGTGGAAAATTGGAGTGAGCTTTTCCCTTCTACTGACTCACACATAACACCAGAATCAATGCAAATCAGAACAAAATTTATTGAACACAAGGAAGCAAACAGAACTTCAGGAGGGGTCAAAGCCAAGATAACAAACAAAACAAGCTAACTCCAGAAAGCAATCTACTTAAGCTAACAAATAACATTTAAAAAAAAGTGCAAAGTCATACACTACCTCCCTGCCTATCCTTAAACAGGAGAAAAAAGGTAGATAAAAGAAATGGCAACCAACTCACTACAACTTCCTACAAAAAAAAAAAAAAAAAAAAAGAAGAAAAAAAGAAGAAGAAACAAACAAAACAAACACACACAAAAAAAACCATTAATCTTATAACTCATGTGTCTGGGTTAAATAGATCCTCTCACAAGAGGATTAATCTTCTGTAAACATGTAACATGCTGACTGTATTTTGGCAGTTCACGGGAGAGATTTGCTATGTTAAAATCCCAAGAATGATTAAAACAGAGTCCGGGTGTTTTTGCTCTGTGTCTATGATCTGAACTCTCACGGGGAATAGAATGGCTTACAGGTTATGAAAAGCGCTTCTAGATTGGAACAGCACATCTTCTTTAACACAGTTACATCTGTACACCACCTTTCAATGATGTAAAATCACGTCCCGCCGCCACGCAATTTCCCTGTTGATTCTGCGTCTTGATCTGCTCTAAACAGCTGATGGACCAGCAGATGGAGCGCACCATCAGGTATCACGTTATTCAGCCAGGTTTCTGTGAAGCACAGAGCAGCAGATTGAAAAATCCTTATTTGTCCGGGAGAGCAGAAGTAGTTCATCTATTTTGTTGGGTACAGAGCGGAGATGTGCCCCTCCTGCACAACCTGAAGCGCTTGATCAGAGCCACCGCTCCGCCAAATACGACGTTCAGCAAAACGTCCGAATAATCGAAAAGATTTTGTGGTGTGTTCTGCCAAATGTTCAGCAGTTCATCCCTTGTAAAACTGACCGTGTTTGCAAAACAAAACACAGGAAAAACAAAAACACTAAGACAGCTGGAGAGCTAAGCATAGTGGCTGCCATGTGTGGCGCCATCTTGAGATCATCTGATAGTCTGACGGTGCTTTTCCACTACAGCGTCAAATCTGCGCTCAGTGTCGCTGGCATCGCTACAACGCCACTGCTTTGGGGCATGTGAATATATGGGCAGAGCACACCTCTGAAAACAATGCTTACATGGTTTTTTACAATGGTTTGCATTTCATCTTCTTTTAACGGCGGATCGCAAACTGAACATTTTATTGGTGCCATCTAGGGCGCCATCGCATATAATGAAAGCATGCAAAGTGCATTTACTATTGCATAACCTGTTCAATGATATGTGAGTTCAACTTAGTAATCCACCAGTTCCGCAAACACTCGGAAACATGCGTCAAAACCTACTTTTCACAGCGATTGGTTTTCACCCGTGTTTTTCGCTTGTGATTTGCATAAAGTTGAGGAATGCCCAAGCTTTTTGGTGGACTCAGCCATTCTTAACGCTTTCTCTGCACCGCTTCAATCCCACAATGCACTGCACAAGCATTTAAGCTCAGCTTCTATAGAAATGAATTGAAAACGCCCGCTCCGCTCGCTACGTGCCAGTGGAAACGCACCGAGATCATCATCTTGAGATCATCTGTAGTCTGCCTACTTACCTTCGTCTTTTGGATTGACCCTGTCTATGTTAACGGATTGGACTGTTATTCTGGTTTTGACCCTTTGCCTGTCTACACATTCCTGTCTGCTGAAACTACTCTTAATAAACTTCTGCTAATGGATTCTAACTCAGCCTCAGCACCCTCCTTACATTAATGTACACATTATTGCGCTTTATGTGTGCATTGTCAATATGCTGGCTACAATAGGCTATAGCTAGTCAAGTCAGCATGCTGATTTAATTAGTCTTACGAAAAGTGAATTAAAAATAAACCAAGTGATGCAAAAGTGATTATTCATGCACATTTTCCATATTTCATACCAAATAAATAAATGATTATTTGTAATATTTTTTAAAGATTTTTGTGACAGTCATGGTTGAGATGTTGCTCTGAAAAATGTTTTCACTTTCTTTTGGTTGAAATATGTTTTATTATTATAAGTGTTTTGAATGTATTTTTCCTCATTTTGCTTATTTTATAATCTTTAATGTAATCTTTTTTTAATGCTGTATTTTGATGTTTTAAGTAAAACGCTTTGAGATGTAACATTTAAAGGCGCTAGAAAATAAATTTTATTATTATTTTGAAATTATTAAATTGGCTAGCTGTAGTTTTCTTATTAAAATTGCTTAAATATATGAATGTCAATGTCATTAAAATCTGTACCATTCAGCGAGACCACAGCCTCACTGTGCTGTTATGTAAATGATGTTTAAGGCCGAAAATGCGAGAAGTACATCCAACATGTGGCAAATATGTAAACATTTGGATTCCTGCCAAATGAGAGAGGGCTTTAGTTTCATTTTAAATTAATTTGTTTTGGCTTGACATTTATATAGCCTGAATACCGTTAACTTTAGACAATTTGAGCAGTGAGGGGAAATATAGCCTATAGCTGTTCATAGTGTTAAAAATCTAAATGCAAAATGCGACGTATGTGTGACTTATATTTTTTCCTCACAAAATCGAAATTTTATAGTAGTGTTTTTTTAACATTACATCGAAATTACGGTAATTACGATATGGCGTGAACGCAGCATAGGCCTATGAAACATAAGGAAGACGCTACAGGCGCTACCACTGTCACCCCTCCCCTTGCCTAAAACGAAGGGCTTACAATCTGTCATGCCACATTAAAGAGCATGAAAAACACACACATTAAAAATGGTATGAGCTAACCACTTAAAGTATGTAAGAATATTACACATAATATTTTTGAGTACTTTTAAAAGCTTTATTTTTTTTAAATGAATCTACCTGAATAAATCATGTAAAATCCCCTAAATTATTTAAAAGAATTTATATTAAAAGTAACAAAAGTACAAATTCAAAAATATTAAAAAATAAATTAATTGATTTCAAAACAATGTGCAGTGCGAGCATTTTTTTCATCGCACACTCACATATTTGCTGTCCATTCTGCATTCCAATGGACGGAACAGGCACAAGAATGAAAGACACAATAGTTTGTTCACTTTTTCAGCAAGCACAAGGTTTTGACGTGCAAACAATGACAGCAGAATGGAGTGCAAATTTGTACATTCGTAATGAAAACTGCACTGAGAAAATCAAAGATCAAGTCGTGCTCAAAAGGGGTTTGAATTCAGTTACTTATATTTTGTAATTAAAACCGCTTTTTATTTGCAATTTTTATTCTTTATTTACAATATAATTGTATTTGGTCTCAATCACCTTAAAGATAGAAAAAAAAAATACTCAATTTATCGCAACACTGCTGCGGAGATTATTCATTCTGGTGAAAACAAATCAAAATGTACACAATCATATCTAACCCCTGATTAAAACCTCCATACACAGGGCAATTTTGCTAGGCAACTTTTTTGAGCAGTGATGCTTGGGTACTTTCCCATTGAAAATGGGAATATTTCATGGATACTTTACATTGGTCGTGAGCCCTGTCTCACAATGTTTGGGCCCCCAACCCCCTACGCCTTAGGTTTCACAACCCTTGAAAGTGCAGGAACTGACCTTACAATTGTTAACGCCCTGGGGTCAGCTAAGGTGACGGCAGGAGCACTTGCGTACTTTCCAGATGACAGCGAACTGCTCCCTCAATATTGATTGGACACATAAAAGTAATGAATCTGAACCACCTGAATCTGTAGAGGGTCTACTTTTATTTGTGTACGCTCACCATATCAACAAAGTTTTGTGCTTTTTTTAAATAAAGAAAATATACAGGGTGTCCTTTCAGTCTTCTCAGTCTCTGTGAATATCCAGTTGGAATGCGTCACTAAAATGAACTGAAACTCAGCGAATACATGACACGCAAACATGAGAGATATATCCATAGAAAGCTTGAAATATCTACTTTTAAATGGATATCAAAAACAAATATTCTGTTTAATTAATCCATATGAAACCAATGCAATGTCCTGTTTTTCCCCTCTATTACCGCTAATTAGATCATGCCCTCACGCTGTTGGTGCTATTGATATTACAAACATCTACGTGAGGCCAGTGTTTTACCATAATAGTGTGAATTGTGTCAAAGCTCTTGGGGGATCCCCCTAGCCCCCTTTTATTTATTTATTTATTTATTCTGTGGTGTAACGCCACGCCAGCAGATGGAGCCCTTGCTCATGGACTGCCTGTTACCGCTCCTTCTGCTGCTTCATTGGTTACTTCCTGTTTGGTGGCCATATAAGGAGGCCTAAACCAAACAGGCCCTCGTGAAGTATTGTTTTGCTGTGCGGACTCTACCAAGCGTTTTCTCTTGTTTCATTGCCTTGTTTTTGCCACGGTTTTGTTTCTTGTCATTGTTTTGCCTTGCTCCATGCCATAGTTTTTGCCTTGTTCCATTGCCTTGTTTATTTGTTACTTTTTGGACTGCTCACTGGTATTTTGACGTTCTGCCTGTTCTTCTGGATTACGCTATTGTCTTGCCTACATATTACTGTTTGTTTGGTGATCGACCCTGCCTGTCTTGATTACGATCTGTGTAATAAAGCTCACACTTGGATCTATCACGCTTCCCTGGAGTCTCCGTTACATGTGGGCTTTTTAAAGCCGTTCTTTTTTCTGAAAGTGTGCATTATGTTTTGTGTTAAGTTCTTAAATTTAATCAAATAAGTCACTTAGAATAATAAGACATTTTAGGCTGTTACCTCACAAATAAATTCATTATCAAGAAAATTCATCTTTTCAGTATAGAGGAAGCACAAACATCTGAACTGGCATTTAGATGTATTTACCCACTGTTTAATGCAGTAGATGAATGCATTTAACCTGCAGTTACAAATAGTTTTTTACAATTTTAATCCTAAAACTTTGAATGCTGATATTGTAAATGCTGATAAAAGGTACTTTAACTGTGGAATTAAACCACAAGTAGGTGTCAGCAAGTCACTGTTAATAAGCGAGTCATTGCACCGAATCATTGAAACGGTTGATTAATTCAGGAATGAAACACTGTCATGTTGTTTAGAGACGCAAAACAGTGATGTGGCTGTGTTTGGAATGATTTTTTGTTGGTGAAATAGAGCAAAAATAGGCAATATGGTGCCTAAATTGTAAGTCTCTTAATGTTAACTTTTAGTTACTGAACTGTTGTTTAAAATCAATATCACATTTGTGATTTTTGCAAAAGAAAAAAAAAAAAAGAGTACTCTTAATGTGATATAGATTAACTATATTAAATGATATAAATATACATTTTCTGCCCCCATATCCTGAATTTTGGGAAAATTAATTTTACTAGACTGAATCACGCAGTGAAAGAACGACTCTAGCTAGTGTTCAAGCACTCATACCTCTTCTTATAATCAATGAAGCTGTCCATACACTGTATGATAAATGAATCTCTTACTTACATAGTTCGTACATCTGCACTTTGTTGCTTATGATGCGGGAATTCGCGAGTTTCAGTCTGAACAAAACTCCAGATTTCAGTAATGACTGTTCTGAACGCCTCTGATTGGCCACTGCATTTTAAACTCAATGGAGTCATGTGTGATTGGTTCTAATAATGTGCAACGCTGTAAAAACGCTTAAAAAATAAAATATGAAATAATAATAATAATAATAAAATATGAAAAAATAATATATCTTTTTGGGTGTTATGGGGGGTCCCTTAATGCTTATGGGAGG
>JAMKFB010000863.1:0-13889 GCA_036247105.1 Cirrhinus mrigala
GTCAAGTCAAGTCAAGTCACCTTTATTTATATACCGCCTTTAACAATACAGAATTGTGACAAGGCGGCTGTACAGTATTAGATAGGAAACAGTACATCAACAATGCCAAAGGCAACAGTAAACACTCACATTTTAGGTAAAGGTAGTTAATCAAAAACAATAAAATAAAATGCAATATTGTGTTGAGAGAAAGTGTCCCCAACTAAGCAAGCCAGAGGCGACAGCGGCAAGGAACCAAACTCCATCGGTGACAGATGGAGAAAAAAACCTTGGGAGAAACCAGGCTCAGTCGGGGGCCAGTTCTCCTCTGGCCAAAGGTCCCGTGGTCTTGTGCCGACAGCCGTCTAGGTGACGAGGTCTTCACTGTGGATCCGTCTCTGGGGCTCATCTAGTTGATGTGGACTCCGATGACATGCAGGGCTGTAGAGGTCGTCACTAGGTGCTGATACCACCATCTGGGCTGGGTTCGGACTGGATCCGGGGGACTGCAGTGACCATCTGATCTGGATACGGACTGGATCTGGTGGTTAATGTGACCTCGGGATAAGAGAGAAACAGACTAATATTAGCGTAGATGCCATTCTTCTGACGATGCACTGAGTACATCGGGTGTTATGGGAAGTGTTCCCGGTTCCGGTTGACCTAATTAATGCAGCCTAACAATCCTTTAACGGATTTGAATTATAAGAATATGTTGATGTGTTATGTGTAAGCAAGGTTAAAGAGATGGGTCTTTAATCTAGATTTAAACTGACAGAGTTAAGGCCTTCTGGGATCACTAATAGCGGTTTTATGCATCTCGGCTTATGAAAAGAGGGCTTGCTCAGAAATGCTCTAAAACGACTTTTCTCGGTCTGAAAACGTTAGTTATGCAGTTTCATGAATAAAGCTGGGGCACATTAAAATTTTTTCATATGCATGAAAGAAATGTTATTTGCAATTCAGAAATACACTTCTTGATGTGTTAGAAGTTTTATGCATGGGAAATTTAGCCAGAGCCTGAATGCATAAAACGCTCAGTTAAGGCCTTCTGGGATCACTAATAGCGGTTTTATGCATCTCGGCTTATGAAAAGAGGGCTTGCTCAGAAATGCTCTAAAACGACTTTTCTCGGTCTGAAAACGTTAGTTATGCAGTTTCATGAATAAAGCTGGGGCACATTAAAATTTTTTCATATGCATGAAAGAAATGTTATTTGCAATTCAGAAATACACTTCTTGATGTGTTAGAAGTTTTATGCATGGGAAATTTAGCCAGAGCCTGAATGCATAAAACGCTCAGTTAAGGCCTTCTGGGATCACTAATAGCGGTTTTATGCATCTCGGCTTATGAAAAGAGGGCTTGCTCAGAAATGCTCTAAAACGACTTTTCTCGGTCTGAAAACGTTAGTTATGCAGTTTCATGAATAAACTCATTTCCCCAACACCAAAAACCACATCCATCCCTCCCATAACAAATCCCAACCTCCCACCCCAACAATCATATAACTCCTAAAACATCCATTTCCCAAACTCCCTCTCCATCCATCCAACCCCCTCACCTAACCTTCCAACATTTCACCCACCACTCTTAAAACATCCACACTTCAACATCCCCTCTTTCAATCACCTCCCATCACACCCCCTCCAAAACACTTACATCCCCCTAACTAACATCCTAAACCATCCACCCTCATTTTCCCCAACCCCAAAAAACCACATCCATCCCTCCCATAACAAATCCCAACCTCCCACCCCAACAATCATATAACTCCTAAAACATCCATTTCCCAAACTCCCTCTCCATCCATCCACCCCCTCACCTAACCTTCCAACATTTCACCCACCACTCTTAAAACATCCACACTTCAACATCCCCTCTTTCAATCACCTCCCATCACACCCCCTCCAAAACACCTTACATCCCCCTAACTAACATCCTAAACCATCCACCCTCATTTTCCCCCAACCCCAAAAAACCACATCCATCCCTCCCATAACAAATCCCAACCTCCCACCCCAACAATCATATAACTCCTAAAACATCCATTTCCCAAACTCCCTCTCCATCCATCCACCCCCTCACCTAACCTTCCAACATTTCACCCACCACTCTTAAAACATCCACACTTCAACATCCCCTCTTTCAATCACCTCCCATCACACCCCCTCCAAAACACTTACATCCCCCTAACTAACATCCTAAACCATCCACCCTCATTTTCCCCAACCCCAAAAAACCACATCCATCCCTCCCATAACAAATCCCAACCTCCCACCCCAACAATCATATAACTCCTAAAACATCCATTTCCCAAACTCCCTCTCCATCCATCCACCCCCTCACCTAACCTTCCAACATTTCACCCACCACTCTTAAAACATCCACACTTCAACATCCCCTCTTTCAATCACCTCCCATCACACCCCCTCCAAAACACCTTACATCCCCCTAACTAACATCCTAAACCATCCACCCTCATTTTCCCCAACCCCAAAAAACCACATCCATCCCTCCCATAACAAATCCCCAACCTCCCACCCCAACAATCATATAACTCCTAAAACATCCATTTCCCAAACTCCCTCTCCATCCATCCACCCCCTCACCTAACCTTCCAACATTTCACCCACCACTCTTAAAACATCCACACTTCAACATCCCCTCTTTCAATCACCTCCCATCACACCCCCTCCAAAACACTTACATCCCCCTAACTAACATCCTAAACCATCCACCCTCATTTTCCCCAACCCCAAAAAACCACATCCATCCCTCCCATAACAAATCCCAACCTCCCACCCCAACAATCATATAACTCCTAAAACATCCATTTCCCAAACTCCCTCTCCATCCATCCACCCCCTCACCTAACCTTCCAACATTTCACCCACCACTCTTAAAACATCCACACTTCAACATCCCCTCTTTCAATCACCTCCCATCACACCCCCTCCAAAACACTTACATCCCCCTAACTAACATCCTAAACCATCCACCCTCATTTTCCCCAACCCCAAAAAACCACATCCATCCCTCCCATAACAAATCCCAACCTCCCACCCCAACAATCATATAACTCCTAAAACATCCATTTCCCAAACTCCCTCTCCATCCATCCACCCCCTCACCTAACCTTCCAACATTTCACCCACCACTCTTAAAACATCCACACTTCAACATCCCCTCTTTCAATCACCTCCCATCACACCCCCTCCAAAACACTTACATCCCCCTAACTAACATCCTAAACCATCCACCCTCATTTTCCCCAACCCCAAAAAACCACATCCATCCCTCCCATAACAAATCCCAACCTCCCACCCCAACAATCATATAACTCCTAAAACATCCATTTCCCAAACTCCCTCTCCATCCATCCACCCCCTCACCTAACCTTCCAACATTTCACCCACCACTCTTAAAACATCCACACTTCAACATCCCCTCTTTCAATCACCTCCCATCACACCCCCTCCAAAACACTTACATCCCCCTAACTAACATCCTAAACCATCCACCCTCATTTTCCCCAACCCCAAAAAACCACATCCATCCCTCCCATAACAAATCCCCAACCTCCCACCCCAACAATCATATAACTCCTAAAACATCCATTTCCCAAACTCCCTCTCCATCCATCCACCCCCTCACCTAACCTTCCAACATTTCACCCACCACTCTTAAAACATCCACACTTCAACATCCCCTCTTTCAATCACCTCCCATCACACCCCCTCCAAAACACTTACATCCCCCTAACTAACATCCTAAACCATCCACCCTCATTTTCCCCAACCCCAAAAAACCACATCCATCCCTCCCATAACAAATCCCAACCTCCCACCCCAACAATCATATAACTCCTAAAACATCCATTTCCCAAACTCCCTCTCCATCCATCCACCCCCTCACCTAACCTTCCAACATTTCACCCACCACTCTTAAAACATCCACACTTCAACATCCCCTCTTTCAATCACCTCCCATCACACCCCCTCCAAAACACTTACATCCCCCTAACTAACATCCTAAACCATCCACCCTCATTTTCCCCAACCCCAAAAAACCACATCCATCCCTCCCATAACAAATCCCAACCTCCCACCCCAACAATCATATAACTCCTAAAACATCCATTTCCCAAACTCCCTCTCCATCCATCCACCCCCTCACCTAACCTTCCAACATTTCACCCACCACTCTTAAAACATCCACACTTCAACATCCCCTCTTTCAATCACCTCCCATCACACCCCCTCCAAAACACTTACATCCCCCTAACTAACATCCTAAACCATCCACCCTCATTTTCCCCAACCCCAAAAAACCACATCCATCCCTCCCATAACAAATCCCAACCTCCCACCCCAACAATCATATAACTCCTAAAACATCCATTTCCCAAACTCCCTCTCCATCCATCCACCCCCTCACCTAACCTTCCAACATTTCACCCACCACTCTTAAAACATCCACACTTCAACATCCCCTCTTTCAATCACCTCCCATCACACCCCCTCCAAAACACTTACATCCCCCTAACTAACATCCTAAACCATCCACCCTCATTTTCCCCAACCCCAAAAAACCACATCCATCCCTCCCATAACAAATCCCCAACCTCCCACCCCAACAATCATATAACTCCTAAAACATCCATTTCCCAAACTCCCTCTCCATCCATCCACCCCCTCACCTAACCTTCCAACATTTCACCCACCACTCTTAAAACATCCACACTTCAACATCCCCTCTTTCAATCACCTCCCATCACACCCCCTCCAAAACACTTACATCCCCCTAACTAACATCCTAAACCATCCACCCTCATTTTCCCCAACCCCAAAAAACCACATCCATCCCTCCCATAACAAATCCCAACCTCCCACCCCAACAATCATATAACTCCTAAAACATCCATTTCCCAAACTCCCTCTCCATCCATCCACCCCCTCACCTAACCTTCCAACATTTCACCCACCACTCTTAAAACATCCACACTTCAACATCCCCTCTTTCAATCACCTCCCATCACACCCCCTCCAAAACACTTACATCCCCCTAACTAACATCCTAAACCATCCACCCTCATTTTCCCCAACCCCAAAAAACCACATCCATCCCTCCCATAACAAATCCCCAACCTCCCACCCCAACAATCATATAACTCCTAAAACATCCATTTCCCAAACTCCCTCTCCATCCATCCACCCCCTCACCTAACCTTCCAACATTTCACCCACCACTCTTAAAACATCCACACTTCAACATCCCCTCTTTCAATCACCTCCCATCACACCCCCTCCAAAACACCTTACATCCCCCTAACTAACATCCTAAACCATCCACCCTCATTTTCCCCAACCCCAAAAAACCACATCCATCCCTCCCATAACAAATCCCAACCTCCCACCCCAACAATCATATAACTCCTAAAACATCCATTTCCCAAACTCCCTCTCCATCCATCCACCCCCTCACCTAACCTTCCAACATTTCACCCACCACTCTTAAAACATCCACACTTCAACATCCCCTCTTTCAATCACCTCCCATCACACCCCCTCCAAAACACCTTACATCCCCCTAACTAACATCCTAAACCATCCACCCTCATTTTCCCCAACCCCAAAAAACCACATCCATCCCTCCCATAACAAATCCCAACCTCCCACCCCAACAATCATATAACTCCTAAAACATCCATTTCCCAAACTCCCTCTCCATCCATCCACCCCCTCACCTAACCTTCCAACATTTCACCCACCACTCTTAAAACATCCACACTTCAACATCCCCTCTTTCAATCACCTCCCATCACACCCCCTCCAAAACACCTTACATCCCCCTAACTAACATCCTAAACCATCCACCCTCATTTTCCCCAACCCCAAAAAACCACATCCATCCCTCCCATAACAAATCCCAACCTCCCACCCCAACAATCATATAACTCCTAAAACATCCATTTCCCAAACTCCCTCTCCATCCATCCACCCCCTCACCTAACCTTCCAACATTTCACCCACCACTCTTAAAACATCCACACTTCAACATCCCCTCTTTCAATCACCTCCCATCACACCCCCTCCAAAACACTTACATCCCCCTAACTAACATCCTAAACCATCCACCCTCATTTTCCCCAACCCCAAAAAACCACATCCATCCCTCCCATAACAAATCCCAACCTCCCACCCCAACAATCATATAACTCCTAAAACATCCATTTCCCAAACTCCCTCTCCATCCATCCACCCCCTCACCTAACCTTCCAACATTTCACCCACCACTCTTAAAACATCCACACTTCAACATCCCCTCTTTCAATCACCTCCCATCACACCCCCTCCAAAACACTTACATCCCCCTAACTAACATCCTAAACCATCCACCCTCATTTTCCCCAACCCCAAAAAACCACATCCATCCCTCCCATAACAAATCCCAACCTCCCACCCCAACAATCATATAACTCCTAAAACATCCATTTCCCAAACTCCCTCTCCATCCATCCACCCCCTCACCTAACCTTCCAACATTTCACCCACCACTCTTAAAACATCCACACTTCAACATCCCCTCTTTCAATCACCTCCCATCACACCCCCTCCAAAACACCTTACATCCCCCTAACTAACATCCTAAACCATCCACCCTCATTTTCCCCAACCCCCAAAAACCACATCCATCCCTCCCATAACAAATCCCAACCTCCCACCCCAACAATCATATAACTCCTAAAACATCCATTTCCCAAACTCCCTCTCCATCCATCCACCCCCTCACCTAACCTTCCAACATTTCACCCACCACTCTTAAAACATCCACACTTCAACATCCCCTCTTTCAATCACCTCCCATCACACCCCCTCCAAAACACTTACATCCCCCTAACTAACATCCTAAACCATCCACCCTCATTTTCCCCAACCCCAAAAAACCACATCCATCCCTCCCATAACAAATCCCAACCTCCCACCCCAACAATCATATAACTCCTAAAACATCCATTTCCCAAACTCCCTCTCCATCCATCCACCCCCTCACCTAACCTTCCAACATTTCACCCACCACTCTTAAAACATCCACACTTCAACATCCCCTCTTTCAATCACCTCCCATCACACCCCCTCCAAAACACCTTACATCCCCCTAACTAACATCCTAAACCATCCACCCTCATTTTCCCCCAACCCCAAAAAACCACATCCATCCCTCCCATAACAAATCCCAACCTCCCACCCCAACAATCATATAACTCCTAAAACATCCATTTCCCAAACTCCCTCTCCATCCATCCACCCCCTCACCTAACCTTCCAACATTTCACCCACCACTCTTAAAACATCCACACTTCAACATCCCCTCTTTCAATCACCTCCCATCACACCCCCTCCAAAACACTTACATCCCCCTAACTAACATCCTAAACCATCCACCCTCATTTTCCCCAACCCCAAAAAACCACATCCATCCCTCCCATAACAAATCCCAACCTCCCACCCCAACAATCATATAACTCCTAAAAACGCCAGAGCCTGAATGCATAAAACGCTCAGTTAAGGCCTTCTGGGATCACTAATAGCGGTTTTATGCATCTCGGCTTATGAAAAGAGGGCTTGCTCAGAAATGCTCTAAAACGACTTTTCTCGGTCTGAAAACGTTAGTTATGCAGTTTCATGAATAAAGCTGGGGCACATTAAAATTTTTTCATATGCATGAAAGAAATGTTATTTGCAATTCAGAAATAGACTTCTTGATGTGTTAGAAGTTTTATGCATGGGAAATTTAGCCAGAGCCTGAATGCATAAAACGCTCAGTTAAGGCCTTCTGGGATCACTAATAGCGGTTTTATGCATCTCGGCTTATGAAAAGAGGGCTTGCTCAGAAATGCTCTAAAACGACTTTTCTCGGTCTGAAAACGTTAGTTATGCAGTTTCATGAATAAAGCTGGGGCACATTAAAATTTTTTCATATGCATGAAAGAAATGTTATTTGCAATTCAGAAATAGACTTCTTGATGTGTTAGAAGTTTTATGCATGGGAAATTTAGCCAGAGCCTGAATGCATAAAACGCTCAGTTAAGGCCTTCTGGGATCACTAATAGCGGTTTTATGCATCTCGGCTTATGAAAAGAGGGCTTGCTCAGAAATGCTCTAAAACGACTTTTCTCGGTCTGAAAACGTTAGTTATGCAGTTTCATGAATAAAGCTGGGGCACATTAAAATTTTTTCATATGCATGAAAGAAATGTTATTTGCAATTCAGAAATAGACTTCTTGATGTGTTAGAAGTTTTATGCATGGGAAATTTAGCCAGAGCCTGAATGCATAAAACGCTCAGTTAAGGCCTTCTGGGATCACTAATAGCGGTTTTATGCATCTCGGCTTATGAAAAGAGGGCTTGCTCAGAAATGCTCTAAAACGACTTTTCTCGGTCTGAAAACGTTAGTTATGCAGTTTCATGAATAAAGCTGGGGCACATTAAAATTTTTTCATATGCATGAAAGAAATGTTATTTGCAATTCAGAAATAGACTTCTTGATGTGTTAGAAGTTTTATGCATGGGAAATTTAGCCAGAGCCTGAATGCATAAAACGCTCAGTTAAGGCCTTCTGGGATCACTAATAGCGGTTTTATGCATCTCGGCTTATGAAAAGAGGGCTTGCTCAGAAATGCTCTAAAACGACTTTTCTCGGTCTGAAAACGTTAGTTATGCAGTTTCATGAATAAAGCTGGGGCACATTAAAATTTTTTCATATGCATGAAAGAAATGTTATTTGCAATTCAGAAATAGACTTCTTGATGTGTTAGAAGTTTTATGCATGGGAAATTTAGCCAGAGCCTGAATGCATAAAACGCTCAGTTAAGGCCTTCTGGGATCACTAATAGCGGTTTTATGCATCTCGGCTTATGAAAAGAGGGCTTGCTCAGAAATGCTCTAAAACGACTTTTCTCGGTCTGAAAACGTTAGTTATGCAGTTTCATGAATAAAGCTGGGGCACATTAAAATTTTTTCATATGCATGAAAGAAATGTTATTTGCAATTCAGAAATAGACTTCTTGATGTGTTAGAAGTTTTATGCATGGGAAATTTAGCCAGAGCCTGAATGCATAAAACGCTCAGTTAAGGCCTTCTGGGATCACTAATAGCGGTTTTATGCATCTCGGCTTATGAAAAGAGGGCTTGCTCAGAAATGCTCTAAAACGACTTTTCTCGGTCTGAAAACGTTAGTTATGCAGTTTCATGAATAAAGCTGGGGCACATTAAAATTTTTTCATATGCATGAAAGAAATGTTATTTGCAATTCAGAAATAGACTTCTTGATGTGTTAGAAGTTTTATGCATGGGAAATTTAGCCAGAGCCTGAATGCATAAAACGCTCAGTTAAGGCCTTCTGGGATCACTAATAGCGGTTTTATGCATCTCGGCTTATGAAAAGAGGGCTTGCTCAGAAATGCTCTAAAACGACTTTTCTCGGTCTGAAAACGTTAGTTATGCAGTTTCATGAATAAAGCTGGGGCACATTAAAATTTTTTCATATGCATGAAAGAAATGTTATTTGCAATTCAGAAATAGACTTCTTGATGTGTTAGAAGTTTTATGCATGGGAAATTTAGCCAGAGCCTGAATGCATAAAACGCTCAGTTAAGGCCTTCTGGGATCACTAATAGCGGTTTTATGCATCTCGGCTTATGAAAAGAGGGCTTGCTCAGAAATGCTCTAAAACGACTTTTCTCGGTCTGAAAACGTTAGTTATGCAGTTTCATGAATAAAGCTGGGGCACATTAAAATTTTTTCATATGCATGAAAGAAATGTTATTTGCAATTCAGAAATAGACTTCTTGATGTGTTAGAAGTTTTATGCATGGGAAATTTAGCCAGAGCCTGAATGCATAAAACGCTCAGTTAAGGCCTTCTGGGATCACTAATAGCGGTTTTATGCATCTCGGCTTATGAAAAGAGGGCTTGCTCAGAAATGCTCTAAAACGACTTTTCTCGGTCTGAAAACGTTAGTTATGCAGTTTCATGAATAAAGCTGGGGCACATTAAAATTTTTTCATATGCATGAAAGAAATGTTATTTGCAATTCAGAAATAGACTTCTTGATGTGTTAGAAGTTTTATGCATGGGAAATTTAGCCAGAGCCTGAATGCATAAAACGCTCAGTTAAGGCCTTCTGGGATCACTAATAGCGGTTTTATGCATCTCGGCTTATGAAAAGAGGGCTTGCTCAGAAATGCTCTAAAACGACTTTTCTCGGTCTGAAAACGTTAGTTATGCAGTTTCATGAATAAAGCTGGGGCACATTAAAATTTTTTCATATGCATGAAAGAAATGTTATTTGCAATTCAGAAATAGACTTCTTGATGTGTTAGAAGTTTTATGCATGGGAAATTTAGCCAGAGCCTGAATGCATAAAACGCTCAGTTAAGGCCTTCTGGGATCACTAATAGCGGTTTTATGCATCTCGGCTTATGAAAAGAGGGCTTGCTCAGAAATGCTCTAAAACGACTTTTCTCGGTCTGAAAACGTTAGTTATGCAGTTTCATGAATAAAGCTGGGGCACATTAAAATTTTTTCATATGCATGAAAGAAATGTTATTTGCAATTCAGAAATAGACTTCTTGATGTGTTAGAAGTTTTATGCATGGGAAATTTAGCCAGAGCCTGAATGCATAAAACGCTCAGTTAAGGCCTTCTGGGATCACTAATAGCGGTTTTATGCATCTCGGCTTATGAAAAGAGGGCTTGCTCAGAAATGCTCTAAAACGACTTTTCTCGGTCTGAAAACGTTAGTTATGCAGTTTCATGAATAAAGCTGGGGCACATTAAAATTTTTTCATATGCATGAAAGAAATGTTATTTGCAATTCAGAAATAGACTTCTTGATGTGTTAGAAGTTTTATGCATGGGAAATTTAGCCAGAGCCTGAATGCATAAAACGCTCAGTTAAGGCCTTCTGGGATCACTAATAGCGGTTTTATGCATCTCGGCTTATGAAAAGAGGGCTTGCTCAGAAATGCTCTAAAACGACTTTTCTCGGTCTGAAAACGTTAGTTATGCAGTTTCATGAATAAAGCTGGGGCACATTAAAATTTTTTCATATGCATGAAAGAAATGTTATTTGCAATTCAGAAATAGACTTCTTGATGTGTTAGAAGTTTTATGCATGGGAAATTTAGCCAGAGCCTGAATGCATA
This sequence comes from Cirrhinus mrigala, assembly GCA_036247105.1. Taxonomy (NCBI): domain Eukaryota; kingdom Metazoa; phylum Chordata; class Actinopteri; order Cypriniformes; family Cyprinidae; genus Cirrhinus; species Cirrhinus mrigala. Next base: position 11,189 of record JAMKFB010000863.1, read on the forward strand.
AAACGCTCAGTTAAGGCCTTCTGGGATCACTAATAGCGGTTTTATGCATCTCGGCTTATGAAAAGAGGGCTTGCTCAGAAATGCTCTAAAACGACTTTTCTCGGTCTGAAAACGTTAGTTATGCAGTTTCATGAATAAAGCTGGGGCACATTAAAATTTTTTCATATGCATGAAAGAAATGTTATTTGCAATTCAGAAATAGACTTCTTGATGTGTTAGAAGTTTTATGCATGGGAAATTTAGCCAGAGCCTGAATGCATAAAACGCTCAGTTAAGGCCTTCTGGGATCACTAATAGCGGTTTTATGCATCTCGGCTTATGAAAAGAGGGCTTGCTCAGAAATGCTCTAAAACGACTTTTCTCGGTCTGAAAACGTTAGTTATGCAGTTTCATGAATAAAGCTGGGGCACATTAAAATTTTTTCATATGCATGAAAGAAATGTTATTTGCAATTCAGAAATAGACTTCTTGATGTGTTAGAAGTTTTATGCATGGGAAATTTAGCCAGAGCCTGAATGCATAAAACGCTCAGTTAAGGCCTTCTGGGATCACTAATAGCGGTTTTATGCATCTCGGCTTATGAAAAGAGGGCTTGCTCAGAAATGCTCTAAAACGACTTTTCTCGGTCTGAAAACGTTAGTTATGCAGTTTCATGAATAAAGCTGGGGCACATTAAAATTTTTTCATATGCATGAAAGAAATGTTATTTGCAATTCAGAAATAGACTTCTTGATGTGTTAGAAGTTTTATGCATGGGAAATTTAGCCAGAGCCTGAATGCATAAAACGCTCAGTTAAGGCCTTCTGGGATCACTAATAGCGGTTTTATGCATCTCGGCTTATGAAAAGAGGGCTTGCTCAGAAATGCTCTAAAACGACTTTTCTCGGTCTGAAAACGTTAGTTATGCAGTTTCATGAATAAAGCTGGGGCACATTAAAATTTTTTCATATGCATGAAAGAAATGTTATTTGCAATTCAGAAATAGACTTCTTGATGTGTTAGAAGTTTTATGCATGGGAAATTTAGCCAGAGCCTGAATGCATAAAACGCTCAGTTAAGGCCTTCTGGGATCACTAATAGCGGTTTTATGCATCTCGGCTTATGAAAAGAGGGCTTGCTCAGAAATGCTCTAAAACGACTTTTCTCGGTCTGAAAACGTTAGTTATGCAGTTTCATGAATAAAGCTGGGGCACATTAAAATTTTTTCATATGCATGAAAGAAATGTTATTTGCAATTCAGAAATAGACTTCTTGATGTGTTAGAAGTTTTATGCATGGGAAATTTAGCCAGAGCCTGAATGCATAAAACGCTCAGTTAAGGCCTTCTGGGATCACTAATAGCGGTTTTATGCATCTCGGCTTATGAAAAGAGGGCTTGCTCAGAAATGCTCTAAAACGACTTTTCTCGGTCTGAAAACGTTAGTTATGCAGTTTCATGAATAAAGCTGGGGCACATTAAAATTTTTTCATATGCATGAAAGAAATGTTATTTGCAATTCAGAAATAGACTTCTTGATGTGTTAGAAGTTTTATGCATGGGAAATTTAGCCAGAGCCTGAATGCATAAAACGCTCAGTTAAGGCCTTCTGGGATCACTAATAGCGGTTTTATGCATCTCGGCTTATGAAAAGAGGGCTTGCTCAGAAATGCTCTAAAACGACTTTTCTCGGTCTGAAAACGTTAGTTATGCAGTTTCATGAATAAAGCTGGGGCACATTAAAATTTTTTCATATGCATGAAAGAAATGTTATTTGCAATTCAGAAATAGACTTCTTGATGTGTTAGAAGTTTTATGCATGGGAAATTTAGCCAGAGCCTGAATGCATAAAACGCTCAGTTAAGGCCTTCTGGGATCACTAATAGCGGTTTTATGCATCTCGGCTTATGAAAAGAGGGCTTGCTCAGAAATGCTCTAAAACGACTTTTCTCGGTCTGAAAACGTTAGTTATGCAGTTTCATGAATAAAGCTGGGGCACATTAAAATTTTTTCATATGCATGAAAGAAATGTTATTTGCAATTCAGAAATAGACTTCTTGATGTGTTAGAAGTTTTATGCATGGGAAATTTAGCCAGAGCCTGAATGCATAAAACGCTCAGTTAAGGCCTTCTGGGATCACTAATAGCGGTTTTATGCATCTCGGCTTATGAAAAGAGGGCTTGCTCAGAAATGCTCTAAAACGACTTTTCTCGGTCTGAAAACGTTAGTTATGCAGTTTCATGAATAAAGCTGGGGCACATTAAAATTTTTTCATATGCATGAAAGAAATGTTATTTGCAATTCAGAAATAGACTTCTTGATGTGTTAGAAGTTTTATGCATGGGAAATTTAGCCAGAGCCTGAATGCATAAAACGCTCAGTTAAGGCCTTCTGGGATCACTAATAGCGGTTTTATGCATCTCGGCTTATGAAAAGAGGGCTTGCTCAGAAATGCTCTAAAACGACTTTTCTCGGTCTGAAAACGTTAGTTATGCAGTTTCATGAATAAAGCTGGGGCACATTAAAATTTTTTCATATGCATGAAAGAAATGTTATTTGCAATTCAGAAATAGACTTCTTGATGTGTTAGAAGTTTTATGCATGGGAAATTTAGCCAGAGCCTGAATGCATAAAACGCTCAGTTAAGGCCTTCTGGGATCACTAATAGCGGTTTTATGCATCTCGGCTTATGAAAAGAGGGCTTGCTCAGAAATGCTCTAAAA
>JAMKFB010000864.1:0-13887 GCA_036247105.1 Cirrhinus mrigala
CTAGTCATGCTAGAAACATGCTAGCGACATGCTAATCATGCTAAAAAACATGCTAGCGACATGCTAGTCATGCTAGAAACATGCTAGTGACATGCTAGTCATGGTAGAAACATGCTAGCAACATGCTAGTCATGCTAGAAACATGCTAGCGACTTTGCTAATCATGTTAGAAACATGCTAGTGACATGCTAATCATGCTAGAAACATGCTAGCGACATGCTAGAAACATGCTAGCAACTTTGCTAATCATGTTAGAAACATGCTAGTGACATGCTAATCATGCTAGAAACATGCTAGCGACATGCTAGTCATGCTAGAAACATGCTAGTGACATGCTAGTCATGGTAGAAACATGCTAGCAACATGCTAGCCATGCTAGAAACATGCTAGCAACTTTGCTAATCATGTTAGAAACATGCTAGCGACATGCTAGTCATGCTAGAAACATGCTAGCGACATGCTAGTCATGCTAGTAACATGCTAGCAACTTTGCTAATCATGTTAGAAACATGCTAGCAACTTTGCTAATCATGCTAGAAACATGCAATCGACATGCTAATCATGTTAGAAACATGTTAGCAACTTTGCTAATCATGCTAAAAACATGCTAACAACTTGCTAATCATGCTAGAAACAGACTAGCAACATGCTAGTAACTTGGTAATAATGTTAGAATCATCTATCTTTCTGTCGATTGATAATCTGACCAATACTATCTATCTATCTATCTGACAGACTACATTCAAACTTTAAAACTTCTAAATATTTCAGACTGAAAACCATCCAAACTTAAAACGTCTTAAACTTCTTGAACTATTTAAACTTTTGAAACTTCTTAACTTTTCAAACTTTTGAAACTTTTCAAACTTTTCAAACTTTTCAAACTTTTCAAACTTTTCAAACTTTTTCAAACTTTCTGGTCCGGCTTTCTCAAGCCAACTTAAAGTTTGTCTTGACGAACTTTTTTATCTAGTTATTATTATTCTTCTTCTGAGACTAAAATTTCTGACTGCTACTCCTCCTAGAGCTTTAACTCTTCAAACTCCAAACTCAGCCCGGATTTTCAAACTGATCTGACTCGAGTTGCTATATCTTTTCTAACTGATCGGACTTACGGTTTTCCTAAAAATGACGTTTAAAACTGGGAAAAATCCCATAGACTTACATTGACGGAATGTTCAAATGAGCCAGCACTTTTCAAATTCCAACTGTCAAAACTCCCAGAATCCTTTGAGCCTCAATCAAACTTCAACCCTTCTATGTACTGTATTTCTAATCCATTCAAACTCATTCAAACTCATCTATCTATCTTTGGCTAGCAACCAGAAACATGCTAGCAACTTTGCTAATCATGCTAGAAACATGCTAGCGACATGATAGTCATGCTAAAAAATCTGCTAGCGACATGCTAGTCATGCTAGAAACATGCTAGTCATGCTAGAAACATGCTAGCGACATGCTAGTCATGCTAGAAACATGATAGCGACATGCTAGTCATGCTAGAAACATGCTAGTGACATGCTAGTCATGCTAGTAACATGCTAGCAACTTTGCTAATCATGCTAGAAACATGCTAGTCATGTTAGAAACATGCTAGCGACATGCTAGTCATGCTAGAAACATGCTAGTGACATGCTAGTCATGCTAGTAACATGCTAGCAACTTTGCTAATCATGCTAGCGACATGCTAGTCATGCTAGAAACATGCTAGCGACATGCTAATCATGCTAAAAAACATGCTAGCGACATGCTAGTCATGCTAGAAACATGCTAGTGACATGCTAGTCATGGTAGAAACATGCTAGCAACATGCTAGTCATGCTAGAAACATGCTAGCGACTTTGCTAATCATGTTAGAAACATGCTAGTGACATGCTAATCATGCTAGAAACATGCTAGCGACATGCTAGAAACATGCTAGCAACTTTGCTAATCATGTTAGAAACATGCTAGTGACATGCTAATCATGCTAGAAACATGCTAGCGACATGCTAGTCATGCTAGAAACATGCTAGTGACATGCTAGTCATGGTAGAAACATGCTAGCAACATGCTAGCCATGCTAGAAACATGCTAGCAACTTTGCTAATCATGTTAGAAACATGCTAGCGACATGCTAGTCATGCTAGAAACATGCTAGCGACATGCTAGTCATGCTAGTAACATGCTAGCAACTTTGCTAATCATGTTAGAAACATGCTAGCAACTTTGCTAATCATGCTAGAAACATGCAATCGACATGCTAATCATGTTAGAAACATGTTAGCAACTTTGCTAATCATGCTAAAAACATGCTAACAACTTGCTAATCATGCTAGAAACAGACTAGCAACATGCTAGTAACTTGGTAATAATGTTAGAATCATCTATCTTTCTGTCGATTGATAATCTGACCAATACTATCTATCTATCTATCTGACAGACTACATTCAAACTTTAAAACTTCTAAATATTTCAGACTGAAAACCATCCAAACTTAAAACGTCTTAAACTTCTTGAACTATTTAAACTTTTGAAACTTCTTAACTTTTCAAACTTTTGAAACTTTTCAAACTTTTCAAACTTTTCAAACTTTTCAAACTTTTCAAACTTTTTCAAACTTTCTGGTCCGGCTTTCTCAAGCCAACTTAAAGTTTGTCTTGACGAACTTTTTTATCTAGTTATTATTAAGTTGGCTTGAGAAAGCCAACTTACTGATATGCTATTTAAACTTATTATTATTATTCTTCTTCTGAGACTAAAATTTCTGACTGCTACTCCTCCTAGAGCTTTAACTCTTCAAACTCCAAACTCAGCCCGGATTTTCAAACTGATCTGACTCGAGTTGCTATATCTTTTCTAACTGATCGGACTTACGGTTTTCCTAAAAATGACGTTTAAAACTGGGAAAAATCCCATAGACTTACATTGACGGAATGTTCAAATGAGCCAGCACTTTTCAAATTCCAACTGTCAAAACTCCCAGAATCCTTTGAGCCTCAATCAAACTTCAACCCTTCTATGTACTGTATTTCTAATCCATTCAAACTCATTCAAACTCATCTATCTATCTTTGGCTAGCAACCAGAAACATGCTAGCAACTTTGCTAATCATGCTAGAAACATGCTAGCGACATGATAGTCATGCTAAAAAATCTGCTAGCGACATGCTAGTCATGCTAGAAACATGCTAGTCATGCTAGAAACATGCTAGCGACATGCTAGTCATGCTAGAAACATGATAGCGACATGCTAGTCATGCTAGAAACATGCTAGTGACATGCTAGTCATGCTAGTAACATGCTAGCAACTTTGCTAATCATGCTAGAAACATGCTAGTCATGTTAGAAACATGCTAGCGACATGCTAGTCATGCTAGAAACATGCTAGTGACATGCTAGTCATGCTAGTAACATGCTAGCAACTTTGCTAATCATGCTAGCGACATGCTAGTCATGCTAGAAACATGCTAGCGACATGCTAATCATGCTAAAAAACATGCTAGCGACATGCTAGTCATGCTAGAAACATGCTAGTGACATGCTAGTCATGGTAGAAACATGCTAGCAACATGCTAGTCATGCTAGAAACATGCTAGCGACTTTGCTAATCATGTTAGAAACATGCTAGTGACATGCTAATCATGCTAGAAACATGCTAGCGACATGCTAGAAACATGCTAGCAACTTTGCTAATCATGTTAGAAACATGCTAGTGACATGCTAATCATGCTAGAAACATGCTAGCGACATGCTAGTCATGCTAGAAACATGCTAGTGACATGCTAGTCATGGTAGAAACATGCTAGCAACATGCTAGCCATGCTAGAAACATGCTAGCAACTTTGCTAATCATGTTAGAAACATGCTAGCGACATGCTAGTCATGCTAGAAACATGCTAGCGACATGCTAGTCATGCTAGTAACATGCTAGCAACTTTGCTAATCATGTTAGAAACATGCTAGCAACTTTGCTAATCATGCTAGAAACATGCAATCGACATGCTAATCATGTTAGAAACATGTTAGCAACTTTGCTAATCATGCTAAAAACATGCTAACAACTTGCTAATCATGCTAGAAACAGACTAGCAACATGCTAGTAACTTGGTAATAATGTTAGAATCATCTATCTTTCTGTCGATTGATAATCTGACCAATACTATCTATCTATCTATCTGACAGACTACATTCAAACTTTAAAACTTCTAAATATTTCAGACTGAAAACCATCCAAACTTAAAACGTCTTAAACTTCTTGAACTATTTAAACTTTTGAAACTTCTTAACTTTTCAAACTTTTGAAACTTTTCAAACTTTTCAAACTTTTCAAACTTTTCAAACTTTTTCAAACTTTCTGGTCCGGCTTTCTCAAGCCAACTTAAAGTTTGTCTTGACGAACTTTTTTATCTAGTTATTATTATTCTTCTTCTGAGACTAAAATTTCTGACTGCTACTCCTCCTAGAGCTTTAACTCTTCAAACTCCAAACTCAGCCCGGATTTTCAAACTGATCTGACTCGAGTTGCTATATCTTTTCTAACTGATCGGACTTACGGTTTTCCTAAAAATGACGTTTAAAACTGGGAAAAATCCCATAGACTTACATTGACGGAATGTTCAAATGAGCCAGCACTTTTCAAATTCCAACTGTCAAAACTCCCAGAATCCTTTGAGCCTCAATCAAACTTCAACCCTTCTATGTACTGTATTTCTAATCCATTCAAACTCATTCAAACTCATCTATCTATCTTTGGCTAGCAACCAGAAACATGCTAGCAACTTTGCTAATCATGCTAGAAACATGCTAGCGACATGATAGTCATGCTAAAAAATCTGCTAGCGACATGCTAGTCATGCTAGAAACATGCTAGTCATGCTAGAAACATGCTAGCGACATGCTAGTCATGCTAGAAACATGATAGCGACATGCTAGTCATGCTAGAAACATGCTAGTGACATGCTAGTCATGCTAGTAACATGCTAGCAACTTTGCTAATCATGCTAGAAACATGCTAGTCATGTTAGAAACATGCTAGCGACATGCTAGTCATGCTAGAAACATGCTAGTGACATGCTAGTCATGCTAGTAACATGCTAGCAACTTTGCTAATCATGCTAGAAACATGCTAGCGACATGCTAGTCATGCTAGAAACATGCTAGCGACATGCTAATCATGCTAAAAAACATGCTAGCGACATGCTAGTCATGCTAGAAACATGCTAGTGACATGCTAGTCATGGTAGAAACATGCTAGCAACATGCTAGTCATGCTAGAAACATGCTAGCGACTTTGCTAATCATGTTAGAAACATGCTAGTGACATGCTAATCATGCTAGAAACATGCTAGCGACATGCTAGAAACATGCTAGCAACTTTGCTAATCATGTTAGAAACATGCTAGTGACATGCTAATCATGCTAGAAACATGCTAGCGACATGCTAGTCATGCTAGAAACATGCTAGTGACATGCTAGTCATGGTAGAAACATGCTAGCAACATGCTAGCCATGCTAGAAACATGCTAGCAACTTTGCTAATCATGTTAGAAACATGCTAGCGACATGCTAGTCATGCTAGAAACATGCTAGCGACATGCTAGTCATGCTAGTAACATGCTAGCAACTTTGCTAATCATGTTAGAAACATGCTAGCAACTTTGCTAATCATGCTAGAAACATGCAATCGACATGCTAATCATGTTAGAAACATGTTAGCAACTTTGCTAATCATGCTAAAAACATGCTAACAACTTGCTAATCATGCTAGAAACAGACTAGCAACATGCTAGTAACTTGGTAATAATGTTAGAATCATCTATCTTTCTGTCGATTGATAATCTGACCAATACTATCTATCTATCTATCTGACAGACTACATTCAAACTTTAAAACTTCTAAATATTTCAGACTGAAAACCATCCAAACTTAAAACGTCTTAAACTTCTTGAACTATTTAAACTTTTGAAACTTCTTAACTTTTCAAACTTTTCAAACTTTTCAAACTTTTCAAACTTTTCAAACTTTTCAAACTTTTTCAAACTTTCTGGTCCGGCTTTCTCAAGCCAACTTAAAGTTTGTCTTGACGAACTTTTTTATCTAGTTATTATTATTATTCTTCTGAGACTAAATTTTCTGACTGTATCTCCTCCTAGAGCTTTAACTCTACAAACTCCAAACTCAGCCCAGATCTTCAGACTGGTCTGACTCGAGTTGCTATATCTTTTCTAACTGATCGGACTTACGATTTTCCTAAAAATGCCGATCAAAATTGGGAAAAATCCCATAGACTTACATTGACGGAATGTTCAAATGAGCCAACACTTTTCAAACTCCAACTGTCAAAACTCCCAGAATCCTTTGAGACTCAATCAAGCTTCCCTTCTATGTACTGTATTTCTAATCCATTCAAACTCATTCAAACTCATCTATCTATCTATCTATCTATCTATCTATCTATCTATCTATCTACATCTATCTATCTATCTATCTATCTATCTATCGTCTATGGCTAGCAACCAGAATCATGCAATAACTGCTAATCATACTAGAAACATGCTAGCAACTTGCTAATCATGCTAGAAACATGCTAGCAATATGCTAACAACTTGCTAATCATGCTAGAAACATGCTAGCAACTTGCTATCATGCTAGAAACATGCTAGCAACTTGCTAATCATGCTAGAAACATGCTAGCAACTTGCTAATCATGCTAGAAACATGCTAGCAACTTGCTAATCATGCTAGAAACATGCTAGCAACATGCTAGTCATGCTAAAAACATGCTAGCAACATGCTAACAACTTGCTAATCATGCTAGAAACATGCTAGCAACATGCTAACAACTTGCTAATCATGCTAGAACATGCTAGCAACTTGCTAATCATGCTAGAAACATGCTAGCAACATGCTAACAACTTGCTAATCATGCTAGAAACATGCTAGCAACTTGCTAATCATGCTAGAAACATGTTGCAACATGCTAACAACTTGCTAATCATGCTAGAAACATGCTAGCAACTTGCTAATCATGCTAGAAACATGCTAGCAACTTGCTAATCATGCTAGAAACATGCTAGCAACATGCTAGTCATGCTAAAAACATGCTAGCAACATGCTAACAACTTGCTAATCATGTTAGAAACATGCTAGCAACTTGCTAATCATGCTAGAACATGCTAGCAACATGCTAACAACTTGTTAATCATGCCAGAAACATGCTAGCATGCTAGCAACTTGCTAATCATGCTAGAAACATGCTAGCAACATGCTAACAACTTGCTAATCATGCTAGAAACATGCTAGCAACATGCTAACAACTTGCTAATCATGCTAGAAACATGCTAGCAACTTGCTAATCATGCTAGAAACATGCTAGCAACATGCTAACAACTTGCTAATCATGCTAGAAACATGCTAGCAACTTGCTAATCATGCTAGAAACATGCTAGCAACTTGCTAATCATGCTAGAAACATGCTAGCAACATGCTAGTCATGCTAAAAACATGCTAGCAACATGCTAACAACTTGCTAATCATGTTAGAAACATGCTAGCAACTTGCTAATCATGCTAGAACATGCTAGCAACATGCTAACAACTTGCTAATCATGCTAGAAACATGCTAGCAACTTGCTAATCATGCTAGAAACATGCTAGCAACATGCTAACAACTTGCTAATCATGCTAGAAACATGCTAGCAATATGCTAACAACTTGCTAATCATGTTAGAAACATGCTAACAACATGTTAACAACTTGCTAATCATGCTAGAAACATGCTAGCTAACAACTTGCTAATCATGTTAGAAACATGCTAGCAACTTGCTAATCATGCTAGAAACATGCTAGCAACATGCTAACAACTTGCTAATCATGCTAGAAACATCTAGCAACTTGCTAATCATGCTAGAAACATGCTAGCAACATGCTAACAACTTGCTAATCATGTTAGAAACATGCTAGCAACATGTTAATATGTTAGAAACATGCTAGCAACATGTAACAACTGCTAATCTGCTACAACATGCTAATAACTTTTAAACTGCTTAAACTCTTAAACTTTTTAAACTTTTTAAACTTTTCAAACTCTTTCAAACTTTCTGGTCCGGCTTTCTCAAGCCAACTTAAAGTTTGTCTTGACGAACTTTTTTATCTAGTTATTATTATTATTCTTCTGAGACTAAATTTTCTGACTGTATCTCCTCCTAGAGCTTTAACTCTACAAACTCCAAACTCAGCCCAGATCTTCAGACTGGTCTGACTCGAGTTGCTATATCTTTTCTAACTGATCGGACTTACGATTTTCCTAAAAATGCCGATCAAAATTGGGAAAAATCCCATAGACTTACATTGACGGAATGTTCAAATGAGCCAACACTTTTCAAACTCCAACTGTCAAAACTCCCAGAATCCTTTGAGACTCAATCAAGCTTCCCTTCTATGTACTGTATTTCTAATCCATTCAAACTCATTCAAACTCATCTATCTATCTATCTATCTATCTATCTATCTATCTAACCATTACTATCTATCTATCTATCTATCTATCTATGGCTAGCAACCAGAATCATGCTAATAACTTGCTAATCATACTAGAAACATGCTAGTAACTTGCTAATCATGCCACAAACATGCTAGCAACTTTGCTAATCATGCCACAAACATGCTAGCAACTTTGCTAATCATGCTAGAAACATGCTAGCAATATGCTAACAACTTGCTAATCATGCTAGAAACATGCTAGCAACTTGCTAATCATGCTAAAAACATGCTAGCAACATGCTAACAACTTGCTAATCATGCTAGAAACATGCTAGCAACTTGCTAATCATGCTAGAAACATGCTAGCAACTTGCTAATCATGCTAGAAACATGCTAGCAACATGCTAACAACTTGCTAATCATGCTAGAAACATGCTAACAACTTGCTAATCATGTTAGAAACATGCTAGCAACTTGCTAATCATGCTAGAAACATGCTAGCAACTTGCTAATCATGCTAGAAACATGCTAGCAACTTGCTAATCATGCTAGCAACATGCTAACAACTTGTTAATCATGCTAGAAACATGCTAGCAATATGCTAGCAACTTGCTAATCATGCTAGAAACATGCTAGCAATATGCTAACAACTTGCTAATCATGCTAGAAACATGCTAGAAACATGCTAGCAACATGCTAACAACTTGCTAATCATGCTAGAAACATGCTAGCAACTTGCTAATCATGCTAGAAACATGCTAGCAACATGCTAACAACTTGCTAATCATGCTAGAAACATGCTAACAACTTGCTAATCATGTTAGAAACATGCTAGCAACTTGCTAATCATGCTAGAAACATTCTAGCAACTTGCTAATCATGCTAGAAACATGCTAGCAACATGCTAGTCATGGTAAAAAAACATGCTAGCAACATGCTAACAACTTGCTAATCATGCTAGAAACATGCTAGCAACTTGTTAATCATGCTAGAAACATGCTAGCAATATGCTAGCAACTTGCTAATCATGCTAGAAACATGCTAGCAATATGCTAACAACTTGCTAATCATGCTAGAAACATGCTAGAAACATGCTAGCAACATGCTAACAACTTGCTAATCATGCTAGAAACATGCTAGCAACTTGCTAATCATGCTAGAAACATGCTAGCAACATGCTAACAACTTGCTAATCATGTTAGAAACATGCTAGCAACATGCTAACAACTTGCTAATCATGCTAGCAACATGCTAATAACTGGATAATCATGCTAGAAACATGCTATAAAACTTTTTAAACTGTTTAAACTTTTTAAACTCTTTCAAACTTTCTGGTCCGGCTTTCTCAAGCCAACTTAAAGTTTGTCTTGACGAACTTTTTTATCTAGTTATTATTATTATTCTTCTGAGACTAAATTTTCTGACTGTATCTCCTCCTAGAGCTTTAACTCTACAAACTCCAAACTCAGCCCAGATCTTCAGACTGGTCTGACTCGAGTTGCTATATCTTTTCTAACTGATCGGACTTACGATTTTCCTAAAAATGCCGATCAAAATTGGGAAAAATCCCATAGACTTACATTGACGGAATGTTCAAATGAGCCAACACTTTTCAAACTCCAACTGTCAAAACTCCCAGAATCCTTTGAGACTCAATCAAGCTTCCCTTCTATGTACTGTATTTCTAATCCATTCAAACTCATTCAAACTCATCTATCTATCTATCTATCTATCTAACCATTACTATCTAACTATCTATCTATCTATCTATCTATCTATCTATCTATCTATGGCTAGCAACCAGAATCATGCTAATAACTTGCTAATCATACTAGAAACATGCTAGTAACTTGCTAATCATACTAGAAACATGCTAGCAACTTGCTAATCATGCCACAAACATGCTAGCAACTTTGCTAATCATGCTAGAAACATGCTAGCAATATGCTAACAACTTGCTAATCATGCTAGAAACATGCTAGCAACTTGCTAATCATGCTAGAAACATGCTAGCAACTTGCTAATCATGCTAGAAACATGCTAGCAACTTGCTAATCATGCTAGAAACATGCTAGCAACATGCTAACAACTTGCTAATCATGCTAGAAACATGCTAGCAACATGCTAACAACTTGCTAATCATGCTAGAAACATGCTAGCAACTTGCTAATCATGCTAGAAACATGCTAGCAACTTGCTAATCATGCTAGAAACATGCTAGCAACATGCTAGTCATGCTAAAAACATGCTAGCAACATGCTAACAACTTGCTAATCATGCTAGAAACATGCTAGCAACTTGCTAATCATGCTAGAAACATGCTAGCAACATGCTAACAACTTGCTAATCATGCTAGAAACATGCTAGCAATATGCTAACAACTTGCTAATCATGTTAGAAACATGCTAGCAACATGCTAACAACTTGCTAATCATGTTAGAAACATGCTAGCAACATGCTAACAACTTGCTAATCATGTTAGAAACATGCTAGCAACATGCTAATCATGCTAGAAACATGCTAGCAACACGCTAACAACTTGTTAATCATGCTAGAAACATGCTAGCAATATGCTAGCAACTTGCTAATCATGCTAGAAACATGCTAGCAACACGCTAACAACTTGCTAATCATGTTAGAAACATGCTAGCAACATGCTAATCATGTTAGAAACATGCTAGCAACATGCTAACAACTTGCTAATCATGCTAGAAACATGCTATAAAACTTTTTAAACTTTTTAAACTTTTTAAACTTTTTAAACTTTTTAAACTTTTCAAACTCTTTCAAACTTTCTGGTCCGGCTTTCTCAAGCCAACTTAAAGTTTGTCTTGACGAACTTTTTTATCTAGTTATTAAGTTGGCTTGAGAAAGCCAACTTACTGATCTGCTATTTAAACTTCCAGATTATTAACTTATTAAGTTGGCTTGAGAAAGCCAACTTACTGATCTGCTATTTAAACTTCATTATTATTAAGTTGGCTTGAGAAAGCCAACTTACTGATATGCTATTTAAACTTATTATTATTATTCTTCTTCTGAGACTAAAATTTCTGACTGCTACTCCTCCTAGAGCTTTAACTCTTCAAACTCCAAACTCAGCCCGGATTTTCAAACTGATCTGACTCGAGTTGCTATATCTTTTCTAACTGATCGGACTTACGGTTTTCCTAAAAATGACGTTTAAAACTGGGAAAAATCCCATAGACTTACATTGACGGAATGTTCAAATGAGCCAGCACTTTTCAAATTCCAACTGTCAAAACTCCCAGAATCCTTTGAGCCTCAATCAAACTTCAACCCTTCTATGTACTGTATTTCTAATCCATTCAAACTCATTCAAACTCATCTATCTATCTTTGGCTAGCAACCAGAAACATGCTAGCAACTTTGCTAATCATGCTAGAAACATGCTAGCGACATGATAGTCATGCTAAAAAATCTGCTAGCGACATGCTAGTCATGCTAGAAACATGCTAGTCATGCTAGAAACATGCTAGCGACATGCTAGTCATGCTAGAAACATGATAGCGACATGCTAGTCATGCTAGAAACATGCTAGTGACATGCTAGTCATGCTAGTAACATGCTAGCAACTTTGCTAATCATGCTAGAAACATGCTAGTCATGTTAGAAACATGCTAGCGACATGCTAGTCATGCTAGAAACATGCTAGTGACATGCTAGTCATGCTAGTAACATGCTAGCAACTTTGCTAATCATGCTAGAAACATGCTAGCGACATGCTAGTCATGCTAGAAACATGCTAGCGACATGCTAATCATGCTAAAAAACATGCTAGCGACATGCTAGTCATGCTAGAAACATGCTAGTGACATGCTAGTCATGGTAGAAACATGCTAGCAACATGCTAGTCATGCTAGAAACATGCTAGCGACTTTGCTAATCATGTTAGAAACATGCTAGTGACATGCTAATCATGCTAGAAACATGCTAGCGACATGCTAGAAACATGCTAGCAACTTTGCTAATCATGTTAGAAACATGCTAGTGACATGCTAATCATGCTAGAAACATGCTAGCGACATGCTAGTCATGCTAGAAACATGCTAGTGACATGCTAGTCATGGTAGAAACATGCTAGCAACATGCTAGCCATGCTAGAAACATGCTAGCAACTTTGCTAATCATGTTAGAAACATGCTAGCGACATGCTAGTCATGCTAGAAACATGCTAGCGACATGCTAGTCATGCTAGTAACATGCTAGCAACTTTGCTAATCATGTTAGAAACATGCTAGCAACTTTGCTAATCATGCTAGAAACATGCAATCGACATGCTAATCATGTTAGAAACATGTTAGCAACTTTGCTAATCATGCTAAAAACATGCTAACAACTTGCTAATCATGCTAGAAACAGACTAGCAACATGCTAGTAACTTGGTAATAATGTTAGAATCATCTATCTTTCTGTCGATTGATAATCTGACCAATACTATCTATCTATCTATCTGACAGACTACATTCAAACTTTAAAACTTCTAAATATTTCAGACTGAAAACCATCCAAACTTAAAACGTCTTAAACTTCTTGAACTATTTAAACTTTTGAAACTTCTTAACTTTTCAAACTTTTGAAACTTTTCAAACTTTTCAAACTTTTCAAACTTTTCAAACTTTTCAAACTTTTTCAAACTTTCTGGTCCGGCTTTCTCAAGCCAACTTAAAGTTTGTCTTGACGAACTTTTTTATCTAGTTATTATTATTATTCTTCTGAGACTAAATTTTCTGACTGTATCTCCTCCTAGAGCTTTAACTCTACAAACTCCAAACTCAGCCCGGATTTTCAAACTGATCTGACTCGAGTTGCTATATCTTTTCTAACTGATCGGACTTACGGTTTTCCTAAAAATGACGTTTAAAACTGGGAAAAATCCCATAGACTTACATTGACGGAATGTTCAAATGAGCCAGCACTTTTCAAATTCCAACTGTCAAAACTCCCAGAATCCTTTGAGCCTCAATCAAACTTCAACCCTTCTATGTACTGTATTTCTAATCCATTCAAACTCATTCAAACTCATCTATCTATCTTTGGCTAGCAACCAGAAACATGCTAGCAACTTTGCTAATCATGCTAGAAACATGCTAGCGACATGATAGTCATGCTAAAAAATCTGCTAGCGACATGCTAGTCATGCTAGAAACATGCTAGTCATGCTAGAAACATGCTAGCGACATGCTAGTCATGCTAGAAACATGATAGCGACATGCTAGTCATGCTAGAAACATGCTAGTGACATGCTAGTCATGCTAGTAACATGCTAGCAACTTTGCTAATCATGCTAGAAACATGCTAGTCATGTTAGAAACATGCTAGCGACATGCTAGTCATGCTAGAAACATGCTAGTGACATGCTAGTCATGCTAGTAACATGCTAGCAACTTTGCTAATCATGCTAG
>JAMKFB010000865.1:0-13773 GCA_036247105.1 Cirrhinus mrigala
CACTCAAAAAAATGATTCTTTAAACCTACTTAATTCAATTATGGACAGTGGTTCCACACAACCAAATTGTTTTTGATGAACATGAATGGAATTTTTTGAATCTATACAAACTCTTTGTGTTGTGACAACACAGCTGAATGAGGAAGAATTTATGTGAAATAGTAATGTCCAACCAATTCAATTTATTCACTTCCCTGTAACTTAAACCGGTTAAGTTTAGTGAACATGTTTTGGTTTATTAAAAACTGGCCAAATATGTTTCACTTTATCAACATAAGGAAGTTTGTTTCAGACAACTCATTTAAATTATGGACAGTGGTTCCATCCAATTGGTTCTAGTTACTTTAACTAAATGATTTCAAGTTAAAGTTACTCCCTTCAACAAAGCATTTTTTGTGTGATTATTTTGCAATGAATCACAAAAGACAAGATGTCACAAATTATCAAGTGTATTTGTTAAACAAGAGCAACAATTACAGTTACAACCACATTACAAAATTACAGAAATATTAAACTACTGTCATTTTCTAATTGGCATATAAAGGTAACCAATCAAACCTTAATCCAGGAACAGGAACTGGCTCCAGAAATAACTTCTGCAGTACTCCAAATGTGTACCTGATTTCAGGAGTTCAAGTTTAGTCCATATTTCAGTCCCAGCAACATGTTTTTTCATAGGGTTTACTGCTAAGGTCCTGAAGAACTTTATCTTCCAACACTCCAACATCTGCTGTGCTGTCTTCAATGTCTGCACCTTCAAATCGTATGACATAGATTCCCGTGATTCCTCTGGATCACCTCCTGAGTGCTGCCAACGTCTGTATCCTAGAGAGGATATTTAAAAGAATGGAGTACTCAAATTCTTGCATATTAAATTTACCTTAGCATTTATCATCCTTGAAAATACCAATAAATAAATAAATTAATAAATAAAACAACTTACCATATACTCCATAATAACACTGCTAGTGTCTTCATTTGGGTACTTCAACGTCATTAGTCTAAAGATGCAGACAACAACAAAATTCATGAGATTTAGCCTTTACATTTTTCTAAAAAAAAAAAAAAAAAAAAAAACACATTTGAAAAATGTAATTATTATTCTGTCTGATCATTTCCTTATGGGAAATACAGGCAAGCAGTTCAGATGGAACTCTAACTAACATTACAGTGGAAAATAAAACTATAACAGTACTGGACCAGATCAGCACAGAAAGTCACTGTCCTGCAGAGTTTAGCAATATTCCCAATTAAAGGGATAGTTCACCCAAAAATGAAAATTCTGTCATTAATTACTCACCCTCATGTCATTCCAAACCCACAAGACCTTCATTCATCTTCAGAACACAAAGATATTTTTGATGAAATCTGAGAGCTTTCTGACCCAGCATAGACAGTAATGCAACTGAAATGCTCCCAGACCCAGAAACGTAGTAAGGACACCAGTAAAACAGTGTAAAAATCAGTGGTTCAACCATAATTTTACAAAGCAGTGAGAATACTTTTTGTGTGCAAAGAAAACAAAAATATTGACTTTATTCAACAATTCTTCTCCAAATTGCGTCTTCTGCCATTATTGAGAGTACCTCTTTGCATAACGCATGCGTGTGATTCTGCTGACGTAGAACATGCATGCGCTGGGCCTTATTTGCTTGCAGAGGAAAGCAATGTGCATGCATCGTGATACTCTCCATAATGGCAAAATAGGTGATTTGGAGGAGAAGAATTGTTGAATAAAGTAGTAATTTTTGTTTTCTTTACTCATAAAAAGTATTCTTGTAGCTTTGTAAAATTATGGTTGAACCAATGATGTCACATGGACTATTATATCAAAGTCCTTACTACGTTTCGGGGCTTGGGAATATTTCAGTTGTGTTGATGTCTATGCAGGGTCAGAAAGCTCTCTGATTTTATCAAAATATCTTAATTTGTATTTTGAAGATGAACGAAGGTCTTACAGGTTTGCTAATCAAAGTTTTACTAAAAGTTCCAGGCAGGAGTGTTGGAGCTAAACTCTACAGAACACTTGCTCTCCAAGAGCAGGTTTGACATGCCTGCCTTGCTTTAGAATGTATTGTTTTTGGGAAGCTAATGTATTCGCAATATCTGTCAGTTTACAGTAATACCATATATTTTATATTTACTATATTAATAACCCAATTTTTATTATATCTGTCTTTTGTTAATGCCTATGACCATAACCCTAAAACTCAGTGGCTGGTGAGACAATGTTTTTAAAGGGGTCATCTGATCCAAAACTCACTTTTACATGTTGTTTGAACATATATGCATGTTGGCAGTATGTGTACACAACCACCCTATGATGATAAAAATCCACCCAGTGGTATTTTTTAATCATTATAAGTAATATGCCCTTTTTCAAATCAGGTCATTCTCAGCTTCTAGTTGGTGTGACGTCACACCGATCAAGGCCGTTCCCACAATAGTTGATTTAGATGACCGTCTTCTCGTAGACCTCCCCTAAATGAGCCGAGTGAGAGCTGAGAACAGTCTGACCACCATTATTGTATTTAAAGGAACATGCAACAGAATGGCCCACTCTGAAAAGGGCTGATTTTGATATGGTAAAATGGGTGTTTTTTACATTACCACTGAGAAATTTTAACAAAAGTATGATATGGACTTCTCATTAAGACTCTAAAGAATCATATCAACAGCATCTGATGACCCCTTTAACATGATTACAAAAGTTTTTGTTGAGTATAGCTGTTCTTACCTGTGTAGTGGGGACCAAGAGGGTTTAATGCTTTGTCCAAGGACTCTTCTTCGGTTTGCAATCATCTTCATAAGTTTTGCAGTGTGGATCCACCCATTGGCAAAAACAGCTGACACTAATGGACCTATGGTTATTCTGCCTGTCTCATATTCTGCACAAATCTGTAAACACATGAAGTACAATTTGTTACAAGAGCACCCATATATAGTTTAACAGCAAAGACAAATTCAGTGATCAAAAAATTTGTGTGATTATTGTCATGTATATTATTCCAAAAGGGTGGACATGATCTGGAGCATATTTAAAGTCATAAAATGACTGTAAAAAGCATGATTTATAGTTCAGGCACAGCTTTTCACAAAAACATTAAGTTTATAAAATTGATAAACATCACATTTCTGCCTTCAAACAGAGAAAAGGAATGAGTCAAAAGTACCCATTAAATACACACACACACACACACACACACACACACACACACACAAACAAACATATACGTATGAAGAGTTCATTTGCAAAAACAAATAAATCCGTTTTTATTAATATTCATAAAACATGTTTTTTATTGTGTGTGTGTGTTGTTGTTTTTTTGTGTTTTGTGTTAGTTAGCTGTATTTTTGAGCTATTAATATTCATTCAAAATAAACCAACCAACCACAGTTTGATTGATATTACTTGGAATGCAGAATAATTATTTAAAAAACAAAAACAGAGTTATCTGTTCTTGCAAATTAACTCTTAATATATACAAATAAACACATGAACTCTTCATATATATACACACACACAAATACATGCATACATAAATTTATTAACACATAACATATCAATATATCTTAGTCTCTTACTTGTTTAGATTTCTAGAAGAAACATCAGCTTCTTAACCATCCACCAGTTCACATTTACAACTGCGTGCATTCCTCTAAAACAGAAAATGCAAAATACCCTTATTACTTTTGTTTATAAATGATGAAAAGGCAATACAGCGGTTCACTTACCTTAGCCAAAACTTTTTTTCTCCGTCAGTAAAGTTGTGACATTCCTTAATTTCGCCAAAATTAGGCAGCGATGAAGAAACCCGTGATCAAATGTATGCTGTTATAAAAACGAATAGCAGATAAAATGTTAAAAGTATGCAGCAGTCGAATGTGGCATTATTTGTACTTGCTTTCGTTCTTTAGCTAACGGTAATTTTACTGGGACTTGAATAGCCTAGAAAGAGCACAGGAAGGTTTTATTTAACTGCCTATATATCATTAATGAGACGGAAAAACACTTTGAATTTTAATAATTCGCCGCATCCTCTGTTCCACAAGCACACGTACAAATACACTACAGTCCATATGCGCGTTCACATCTCCCAACCGCACGAAATCATCGCAATATACCAGTTACAGTCGTCTGCAAAACAGCACTAAAAGCATACTAAAACACTTACAGAAATTAAAGACTTTGACTTAACACAAAGAAGTCTTTAGATTTTCTTACCTGACTGGTACTTCTAGCTCCGACGCCATGATACACCTCCTTCGCGCCGTCTTCATAAAATGCGTTGGAAACGTCATATCCGGTTTTTTGAACGGCCAAATTAAACCGTTTACGTTAGTTTAACGATTGATAATCAAGTAAAATGGAAACTTAAACAGTTTAAATTAATAGAGCACCATACAGTAGTGTTTTGGTGGAAAAAGAAATACACTTGTGTTGTTTTAACAATAAATACCTGGGTAAAATGAACAGTGGCACAAAACCATTTTTTTGAGTGTACTTAGCTACTTATGTATTCAATGTCACCCGGATAATAGGAATATCCATCTTTCCCCCTTGCCTTTCCCCCCAGTTGTGGTGGTGGGTTTAGTACTGCTGGTGTACTCATTTGGGAGGTTCTTTGTTGAAAAAAAATCGCCATTTATTGGTGTCCTCCTTGGTAGTTCCTTCCTTATGTAGGCTGCATGGTCCATGTATAGGGAGGAGAGTTGTCAAAAATACTGGTACTTCAGTAACATGTCGATATTAACTTTATAAAATATGATGATATCAACTATTTCACAGTAGGCCTACCAATAATACAGAGTACCATTTAAGTCCAGTACCCACTGATAGGCTCTCGTGAATATTTGTATGAGCACTCTGTCTGTGAAGAGCATCAAAGTTTTCTATTTACAATGTGTTTTTGCAGTGTTGGGAAGACTGCATGATAAATTGAAATGAAATCGCAATCACAATTAATCAAAAGCTGCGATTGTCATGCGTATCTTTCAGTGAAGCACGGTTCTGTGATCAGCAGTAAATCTCCATCCAAAGGCCAGAGGGCGCTCTCGCCCGAAGAAACTCCAAATACGCCCGAAGAAGAAGCCCAGGAAATCAGAGAGATCATGCTCGCTGCAGCTGAATAAACAAAAGATCTAACTGCTTTCACTGATTCAACGTGACCAATGAACACACAACTACGACAATGTGTGGTTTATCTGAGTTCTTCTTATTATAATTTTCCTTATAATATATTATATAATAATACAATGCCTTTATCACTGCTTAGAATACTATACTATACGTGCCTGTGGAAAAAGCCACACCATTTCAGCATTTCCACATAGAGTCATAGCTTACTGAGAAGCTACACAAACATCTGTTATCGCAAACGAATTCTTTTGATTTTATAATCACGCGTTTAAATCATCTGTGATAATGAATGCGATATAGCCTAGCTTTTTAGTGAAATATGGCTCTTTGTACTAAATGCTGCTCCATGTGAAAGCACCTGCTGGAGATTTACTAGTGATTACACAACCGGATTTACTGAAAAAAATGCACATGACAATCACCTTATATTAATCATGCAGCCCTAGTGTTGAGCATTGTGGCCAATCCCAGACATGTTTGTCAAGCATGTGAATGCAAAGGCCAATCAGATGCGTTTAAAGAAGTTCACTTCCAGAACAAAAATTTATAGATAATTTACTCACCCCTTGCCTTTCAAGATATATACTGTGTATATATATATATATATATATATATATATACAATTTATATACTTTTTAATCTTAAATGCTCATCTTTTCTAGCTCTGTGATGTGTATCCGTAGTCTGTGCACCTCAGGTTCAATACAGTTAGGATAGGCGAAAAACTCCCATCTCATTTTCTCTCCAACTTCAAAATTGTCCTACATCGCTGCAGAACTACTGACCCAGCGTTTACAGATTGAACATGGAAAGAAAGGTCAAACAGCCTTTACTAAAAAAAAAAGAAAAGTTAAAACAGCGATGTAGAACGATTTTGAAGTTTTTCGACATACCCTAACTGTCTTGAACCGGAGATACACAGAGTACACATACACATCGCAGAGCTAGACAAGACAAACATTTGAGGTTAAAAAGTATATAAATTGTAATCTTTTTTTGGAAAATAACCAATTGTTTTGCTAGGTAAGACCTTTCTTCCTCCTATGTTTTCCTCAAAAAACATAATATATATTTTTTTTAGAAATAACCAATAGTTTCACTAGATAAGACCCTTCTTCCTTGGCTGGGATTGTTTAGAGCCATTTGAAACTGCTTTTTGGAAGTTCAAACTCAAGGGCACCGTAGAAGTCCACTATAATGAGAACATTCCTGAAACGTTTTCCTCAAAAAACATAATTTCTATACCACTGAAGAAAGAAAGAAAGAAAGAAAGAAAGACATGAACATCTTGAATGACAAGGGGGTGAGTAAATTATCTATACATTTTTGTTCTGGAAGTGAACTTCTCCTTTAAGTTAGGCAGGATCCACTCAATATGCCAGCTTGTTCAGTCGTTTCACTATAACCAACAAATTATAAACCTGAGCCAAATAAGAGAATCAGGGTAGGTTTACACAAAAACAATATACATTTTACATTTAGACATTTAGCAGACACTTTTATCCAAAGAGACTTACAAAAGAGGACAATGGAAGCAATCAAAATCAACTAAAGAGCAATAACATGCAAGTGCTATGACAAGTCTCAGTTAGCCTAATGCAGTACATGTAGCAAGGTTTTTTTTTTTTTTTTTTTTTAATTATATAATAAATAAAAAGAAAACAGATAGAATAGTAAAAGAAAAAGCAAGCTAGTGTTAGAGGCCTTACAAAAAGAACAGACGCTATTGTTAATTAATTTACTTACAAGCAGTAAGTAAATGAATAGAGTATAACTTCAACTTCAACTTCATTTATTTATATAGCACATTTAAATGCAACGTTGTTGCCCAAAGTGCTTCACAAAATTAAAATCAAATAAGTATTAGTTTAAAACGGCAAGTTTTTTTTTTTTTTTTAAAGAATAAAATTAGAATAGAAAGTGCTAGAGTTAGAGAGTCAAATAAAGATGGAAGAGAATTGTTTTTAGCCAATGCTTTTTGGATTTTCATTCCACCAGGAGGGTACATTTAATGTAAAAGTTCGTAAAAGTGATTTGGTGCCTCTTTGGGATGGCACAATAATGTGCTGTTCACTTGCAGAACGCAAGCTTCTAGAGAGCACATAAGTCTGAAGGGTAAAGGGGTGCAGAGCCAGTGGTGGTTTTGTAGGCAAACGTTAATGCCTTGAACTTTATGCGAGCAGCTATTGGTAGCCAGTGCAAATTGATGAAGAGAGATGTGACGTGCATTATTTTCAGCTCATTAAAAATTAATCTTGCAGCCGCATTCTGGATTAATTGTAAAGGTTTGATAGAACTGGCTGGAAGACCTGCCAAAAGAGCATTGCAATAGTCCAGCCTGCACAGAACAAGAGCTTGAACAAGGAGTTGCGAAGCATGTTCCAAAAGAAAGGGCCTGATCTTTCTGATGTTGAATAAAGCCCAGACAGTTTTAGCAATGTGGTCTGAAGTCAGCTGATCATCAATCACATCTCTAAGGTTTCTGGCTGTTTTTGAAGGAGTTATGGTTGATGTGCCTAACTGGATGGTGAAATTGTGATGAAACACATGATTGTTTCGATGATTGGTTTGATGGAACCACAAGCAGTTCTGTCTTGCCAAGGTTGAGTTGAAGGTGATGGTCCTTCATCCAGCAAGAAATGTCTGTTCGACAAGCTGAGATCTGAGCAGCTTTCGTCGGATCATCAGGATGGAATGAAAGGTAGATCTGAGTCTCAGATAAACTAAAAACAGAGTTTTCCCTTGCATTTTTAAATAGTGCACAGACAACAACATTGTACATATGATCCCCATTCATGCAGAAATTACTAAAAACGCTGTATTATTAAAGTTGGCGATGTCACTTTGTAATTAAACACTACACATATGCGCACATATTCATTCTTCAAGTACTTGCGAAATGAGAGCGGTTCCATTAACCAATGTTCCATTAACCTCTCACGATAAGTCATGGCGACGGATGTTGGTAGGTTTATGTATATCACAGACACTGCATTAGCCATTATTTTTAATCAAAGGAGACGTAGATGTGTATCTTTTGCGAAGCAGTGTGGAAAGCTGCCCCTGGGACGCTTCTGAAATGTGCCGTGCCGCAACTGGTATAAACAGTTGTGCAACAATAACATGCTAGCTTAGCAACATGCTAATGTTAGAATCTGCTGCAAGAGATGATCAAGTCACGTGTGGTTCACATGTAGTGCCAAAGGGTTGAATGGCAAGGCTCCACTAAATATCACAGATCTCCTACTCCAGCCAGAAATGCTCTAGAACCTTAAAGTCGATGCTGACCACACCAAGGTCCTATTAGAAATCAAAATTTGTCAGTACATATCAGGTTATTTTCTGGTGTTGAAGGTTTTAAAACCTGCCTAAAGACTTTTATTTACTCCAGGACTTGGATTAATGTAGTTTATTAATTTGTGTGTTTTCTTGCTAGGTTTTATTATATATTGTTTTATTTTGTCAGCATTGACTGCTTTTAAATGTGTCTTGTCTGTGGGTGGCTGTTTGTAACGTGGTCATGAATGAATCCGGAGACGTAGGATCCATATGCAACCGTTTATTAGACAAAGAGGAGTTAAACAGGCAGAGTTCGACAACAGCAGACTGGTATAGCGCAGGCAAATCCAACGGGGTAACAATAGTCCAGGCGGAAGGTCGGGGCAGGCGGCGATCAAAGGGGATAATCCGAATAACAGGCGAGATACAGTACAAGGCAGGCAGCACAGGTTCACATAAACAGTAAACAGTCCAGTCGGTAACAAGAAGGCAGTCCGTGAAAATAACGCTCAGGATTGCTAGCATGGCCAAACAAAACTTCGCGAGGAAGCCGCCGAAGCGGCGTCCTAAAATGGCCGACCGAGCGGAAGTGACCCGGGCGGCCCGGAACCGGAAGGCGGGGTCCCAGGTACGGGGTGATGGGAATTGTAGTGTATTAAAAGTCCGGGGATGGTTCCCGCTGACGGCGGTCGGAGGGAGCCACAGAGACCGCGTTTGTGACAGAGCCCCCCCCCTGCGAGCGACTCCTGGCGCGAGGAGGTGCCCGACGCCGGGGTCTACCCCTCCTACGGGGGGCTGGTCGATCTGGGTGCAGTGAGTGGAAGTCCGTAGTGAGTGAGGGGTCCAAGATGTCCTCGACATCGACCCAGGATCTTTCTTCAGGGCCGAAGCCCTCCCAGTCGACCAGATATTGAAGTCGACCTCTCCGGCGTCGGGAGTCCAGGATGGTGTTGACCCTGTAAACCTCCTCGCCGTCGACAATGGCAGGGGGTGGCTCCTGGGCGGCGGTCTCGTCTAGGTTCTCCACTCCTTCCGGACCGACAGCAGGCTTAAACAGAGAAACATGAAAAGTTGGTGAGATACGGTACTCTGCGGGCCGGGTACGGTGCACTGCCCTCTGCAGGTGTACGTGAGCTTGATCCCAGGTCTCTTCGCTGCGCTGAAACCATGAATTGACAGCCGGGAGTTCTGAAGGTTCTCCTGACCAGGGGAACATGGGTGGTTGGAAGCCTAAGGTGCATTGAAAAGGGGTTAAGTTAGTGGCAGGTTTCCGCAGAGAGTTCTGAGCGTATTCGGCCCAGAATAAGTAACGGCTCCACTCCTCTTGATGATTCTGGCAATAGGAGCGGAGGAAACGGATCAATTCTTGATTAAGACGTTCGGCCTGGCCGTTGGCCTGTGGATGGTACCCTGAAGTAAGGCTGATGTTGACCCCCAGAAGATGGAAGAAACTGGCCCAGAGACGAGAGGTAAACTGGGGTCCACGGTCGGAGACAATGTCCTCAGGCAGACCGTAGATCCGAAAGACCCAGTTACAGAGTAGCTCGGCGGTCTCCAGGGCTGTGGGGAGTTTCGGTAGGGGAATAAGTCGGCAACCCTTGGAGAACCGATCGACGATGGTGAGGATGGTAGTGTGTCCCTTGGAGGGAGGCAGATCGGTGATGAAATCGATGGCGAGATGCGACCAAGGGCGTTGTGGTACAGGTAAGGGCTGGAGAAGGCCGGCGGGCAGACGACGGGGAACCTTGGTAGTGTTGCACACCGAGCAGCCCCTGATGTGGTTGATGGTGTCCGAGCGCAGAGATGGCCACCAGAACCTGTTGCTGACTAGATGAAGGGTGGCCTCAATACCTGGGTGACCTGAGCTGGGAGCAGAGTGGATCTCGGTCAGGACTCGTGAACGTAACTCGGGTGGCACATAAGTACGATTGTCAGGACATTCAGCGGGTGTCGGGTCCTGGGTTTGTGCTTCCCGAATCTCCGTCAAGATGTCCCAGACCACAGGTGCCACAATCACAGAGGAAGGCAGAATTGTTTCCGAGGAGCTGATAGGGGTCTCGGGTTCATGAATGCAGGAAAGGGCGTCCGCCTTGGTGTTCTGTGAACCTGGACGATAGGTTACCTGGAAGTCAAAGCGTGTAAAGAACAAGGACCATCTGGTCTGGCGATGGTTTAACAGTTTTGCTGAGCGGAGGTATTCCAGGTTCTTATGGTCGGTTAGAACCATAAAGGGGTGTCTAGCGCCCTCGAGCCAGTGCCGCCACTCCTCAAGGGCTAGCTTAATTGCCAGCAGTTCACGGTTACCCACATCATAGTTCCGCTCGGCCGGGGTCAGCTTGTGTGAGTAGTAAGCACAGGGAAAAGTCTTGCCAGGCTCTCCCTGCCGCTGGGAGAGAACCGCACCAACACCTGTACTGGAGGCGTCCACCTCTACGATGAAAGGTCGTTCGGGGTCAGGGTGGTGGAGAATGGGTGCGGTGGTGAACCTGCGGCGGAGGTCGTCGAAGGCCTGAAGAGCTGGTTGAGTCCAAGTAAGGCGGGAGGTACCCTTTTTCACCATGGCCGAGAGGGGAGCTGCTACCGTGCTGAAATGGCGAATGAATCGGCGGTAGAAGTTGGCAAAGCCGAGGAATCGTTGAAGTTCCTTAAGGGTGGTGGGTCGAGGCCAGTTGAGAACGGCGTTGACCTTCTTCTCATCCATAGCCACTCCCTCCGAGCTAATAACGTACCCGAGGAAGGAAATCTTGTCTTGGTGGAATTTACACTTCTCCTCCTTGGCGTACAAATGGTGAGAGATGAGCCTTTGCAGCACTGCTCTAACATGATTGACGTGCTCGTGGAGGGAGTTTGAGAAGATTAAGATGTCGTCGATGTAGACGATGACAAAGCGATTGAGCATATCACGGAATACCTCATTTATGAAGGCCGAAGGGCATGACCCGATACTCGTAGTGGCCAGACGTGGTCGAGAAGGCCGTCTTCCACTCGTCCCCTGCACGAATTCGAATGAGGTTGTAGGCTGAGCGGAGATCCAGCTTCGTAAAGATCTTGGCGGATCGCAGTTGTTCCAACGCCGCAGGTACGAGTGGGAGCGGGTAACGATATTTTATGGTTACCTCGTTCAATCCACGGTAGTCGATACAGGGTCGAAGTCCGCCGTCCTTCTTTTTAACGAAGAAAAACCCAGCCGAAGCGGGTGAGGTGGATGGTCGGATGAAACCCTTAGCCAGCTCCTCCTGAATGTAGGTGTTCATGGCCTCCGTCTCTGCGTGGGACAGGGGGAAGATGCGCCCCCTAGGGGGTACAGCTCCTGGGACGAGGTCGATGGCACAATCTCCTGGGCGGTGAGCAGGTAGATGAGTGGCCTTGGTGCGACTGAAGGCCTCCAGGAGATCCTGGTATTCGGCGGGTATGGAGTAGGCAGGGGCTTGGATCTGAGGCTGGTGGTCTAGCCTGGCCGGAGATTGGAGGCAGTGCTGGTGGCAGTGTGGTGACCAGCGGGTGATTGTGCGGTTAGCCCAGGTGATGGTGGGGCCGTGAAGGTGCAACCAGGGATATCCCAGGATGACGGGTGACTGGGGTGATGAAATTATGAAGAGGCGGATGGTTTCTTGATGTGAGGGTTCAATTCGGAGAGTGAGGTCATCAGTAGTGTGGTGAATTCTTCCTGAGCCTAGCGGTCTCCCGTCGAGGGCGGCCACTGTGACAGACGGAGAACAAGGGAGAACAGGAAGATGATTAGTAGCGACAAAGTCAGCGTCAATGAAGTTACCAGCTGCGCCAGAGTCAATCAAAGCGAAAGTCGCGACTGACACCTCTCCAAAAACAATGGTTATGGGTAACTCGCAGCGATTAGAGAACAGTTCGTCGCTACTCACCGAGGAAGATGGACGTGGTGGACGAGTGGGGCAATTAGCCCGAATGTGGCCCGCCTGACCACAATACAGGCACAGGTTGGAGCGGAGCCGTCTCTCTCTCTCCTCCAATGTCAGCTTTGTTGACCCCAGCTGCATGGGTTCGGGACCCGCTTCGGTGGAGAGCGGAGGCAGAGACAGTGGGACGGAAGAGCGATTGGATCTGCGGGCCCGCATCACGTTGTCCACCCGAATGGAGAGGTCAATATATTGTTCCAGCGAGAGATCCTCATCGCGGCAGGCCAGCTCCACCTGGAGGTCGGGATGCAAACCGCGACGATAATGGAGCTTGAGCGGTTCATCATTCCACCCGCTTTGTGCGGCGAGCGTGCGGAAACTGAGAGCGTAATCGGCGGCGGTCCTCCTGCCCTGCCGCAAAGCCATGATCTGCTCCCCTGCCTCACCGCTCCCGGTGCTGGGCTGGAACACTTCTTTGAATCTCTGAAGAAATGCGGCAAAAGTCGGGAAGGTCGGACGATCCAACCGCCAAACAGCTGTGGCCCACTCCAGAGCTCTCCCGCACAATAGAGAACATACAAAAGCAATCTTACCCTCGTCTGTAGGGTAGAGATGAGGCTGCTGATCAACGAAGAGCGAACACTGCAGCAGAAAGCCTTTGCATTTGGCCGCCGTGCCGTCGAATTTCTCGGGGAAGGCGAGACGAGGACTGGCGGCAACGGGAGGAGTGATCTGCGGTGGTGGCGCCGTGGGAGTGGCGGCGGCAGGCGGTGTTAACTGTAATCCCTGTATAGCCCTTACCAGCTGTCCGGTGAGATCGGTGAGGCGGTCCAGTTGTTGTTGGTGGACCAGGAGGGTGGAGGCTTGAGCCGAAATCTCCGAGGAGAGCTGACGAACGGCGGCGGGGTCGGCGGACTGCATAGCCTGTGCAGCAAACTCCGAAGTGGGTGGTGACGCGGTCGCTGAATCCATCGGTGGCGAAGTTTTCTGTAACGTGGTCATGAATGAATCCGGAGACGTAGGATCCATATGCAACCGTTTATTAGACAAAGAGGAGTTAAACAGGCAGAGTTCGACAACAGCAGACTGGTATAGCGCAGGCAAATCCAACGGGGTAACAATAGTCCAGGCGGAAGGTCGGGGCAGGCGGCGATCAAAGGGGATAATCCGAATAACAGGCGAGATACAGTACAAGGCAGGCAGCACAGGTTCACATAAACAGTAAACAGTCCAGTCGGTAACGAGAAGGCAGTCCGTGAAAATAACGCTCAGGATTGCTAGCATGGCCAAACAAAACTTCGCGAGGAAGCCGCCGAAGCGGCGTCCTAAAATGGCCGACCGAGCGGAAGTGACCCGGGCGGCCCGGAACCGGAAGGCGGGGTCCCAGGTACGGGGTGATGGGAATTGTAGTGTATTAAAAGTCCGGGGATGGTTCCCGCTGACGGCGGTCGGAGGGAGCCACAGAGACCGCGTTTGTGACAC
>JAMKFB010000866.1:0-13759 GCA_036247105.1 Cirrhinus mrigala
TCTTTAAAATATGGAAATTGGTATGGAAATGGAATGGTATGGAAATTATCTTGACAATCTCATTTTGTTTGGCTTTTTTCTCTAGCTGTAATACAAAGAACATAACATTATTGTTAAAAGACAGGCTGACTAATCATTTAATAAAAGTCATTCGAACTACTGTTACTGTTCAATCTCCCAAGTTCAATCTGAGAACTGGTCCACGATTAGAAGATAGTCCCATTTGACTGAAGAAAAATGACTGAAAAAGTCCATGCTGACAATCTATCATGGCCTGCTGGTGATGTCATGAAACAGCATGGTTTCCTTCTGTTGACCGTGGGCTGCAAATTTATTGCAAGTTGAACAAGTACTCAGAAAGTCTTCTGCTTGCATACCAAGCCAAAGGTATTTTTGGTTGATGAGTTGTACATCTTCCTACTCTTTCTACAGATGACATATGCCACTGGTAAACTGCTTCCTTGACTCTACAGTCAGCAGTTGCTCTACTTAACATGTCACTGATGAATATTTTAGGCCCCAGCTTGTAGACAATCTTGAGGTTGTAGTGTTAAAGTGTCATGAGCATGGTTTAAAGTTGCTTGGGTGCACTGAGAAGCGGTTTTCTAAAGATAGAAATCAAGGGTTTGTGGTCAGTCTCTGCTGGTACCAGCTCTCTCCTCTAATGCTGAAGTCTTTGGCAAGCGAAGACAATACTGGGACACTCTTTCTCAATTTGAGTTTGAGTTGGAATTTTTCTCATGGGGGTCAGAGCTCTTGAAGCAAAGGCAACAGGCTGTCCTTTTTGTATAAGACAACACCTAAGACCACTTTGGTTAGAGTCACTTTGTACTGTGACAGGCTTAGTAACATCATTATAGGACAACACAGGCGTCAATGTGGCCAAGGACAGCTAATGCCAAGAGTGTCTTTATCAAGCAAGTGCACAGTGGCTTGCAAACACTCGACAAGTGGGGCATGAGCTTGGGTAAATATTTAGCAAACCTGATAAAATGCTGTACACCTAGGGACCTTTAGGTACCATGTGCATGATAGCCCTCACTTTTTCTAGGTCAGCATAAAAGCATATGACCATGGAGCAATTTTTAAAAGCTACAGTAAATTGTGAAATTGTATTGTGAAGTTAAACAGTAAATTGACTTCTCTGTAATGCTCCAGCAGGGCCTGAAGCTTTAAATCATGATCATTCTTCTCTTGCTGGTCTGAGTCACCACATACAACAACAAAAATATCTGCAGTGGGCTCAATATCCTTTAGACTTGCTAACAATTCATTTTGTTTTCATCTGGACACCTCAGGTGCCACTGATACACTGAATGGAAGCTTTAGCCACTGTTTACTACCTGAAGTTGTTCAAACCTGCATTTCTTTCTTTTTCTGAAGTTGTCGAACATAAAAAATGATATTTTGAATAAAATGGAACTGCAGTAATAAGAACCACTTACACATATTGATGCTTGACACACAGTTTGTTTATTGAACATTTAAACAATTACTTTATCCTTTCTCATCTCAAAAATGACTTAACATTTGCAATTATGGACCGAATCCATGCAAGATATGCTGAAATCTTTGTATAAATTTCAGGGTATTTATGACTATTGCATTCTTTTCCACCACCAAAGGAAGTGATGCCAACTGCAGTGTCTCCACAAACCAAAGGACCTCCTGAATCCCCCTGTGAAGAAACACAGATCAGCACATGACTGAGGTGATACTTCTCAGTACTGATGGTCTCAAATTGATATTGTTTTTACATACCTTACAGCTTCCTCCATGGCCATAGACCCACCCCATCCAGTCAAAGGTCTGGAATTTATGTATGTTTTTTTTTTTTTTTTTTTTTAATAAACAAGTCTTTTAAATAACAAC
This sequence comes from Cirrhinus mrigala, assembly GCA_036247105.1. Classification (NCBI taxonomy): domain Eukaryota; kingdom Metazoa; phylum Chordata; class Actinopteri; order Cypriniformes; family Cyprinidae; genus Cirrhinus; species Cirrhinus mrigala. The sequence goes on from JAMKFB010000866.1 coordinate 1,873, forward strand.
GCACTTTTAAAGCCATAAAAAGTATTAAATACCTTAATAAGCCTTAAAAACCATTTATCCGCTCGGATCACAGTTCAAACAGCAACGGAGCGTTTACTAAAGCTGATGAGTTTACTCGCGAGCACTAAACAGCGCTGTGAGATCCAGAGAAAGCGGTTGAATTCGGTGAAGAACACAATGACATGGCGATTTAAACAGATGATACAGCGCTGACAAACAGGAGAAACACTGTGCGCAACGATAGTCAGAATAATTTAAAATGGATTATTTTTACTGTAACACTGACTGCACTATCGTATTGCAGCAGGATTGTGGGACATATCGAACTGTTATATTATTATGTATACATGTATTAAATCTATTAAAGGAGTAATGGAATGTAATTACAGCATTTTGTGATTAATAGCGTTTGTGCATTTATACTAAGACCACCGTTCTTTATACAAATACCTAGAAGCCATGTAGTTTATTTTTATACCATGGTATTGAGGTGAATAATTATTATTAATAATTTCATCATACAAAAATAAGGTTGTTGTCGGCGCCGATGGCCTAGTGGGCAATGTGCTCCGGGCTTCACGTGTTCGGGTTTCCCGATCCCGCCCCCCATTTCACTTACTGTCCTTTCTGATCTGTCCTGTCCATAATAAAGTAAAAAAAAAAAAAAAAAAAAAAGTTGTTACAATTTTTACAGATGTTACTGTTTTTGATAATGAACATTATCTGAGCTGTAAATCAGGATATCAGTTTAACATATTACAACTTGCTTTTTCCATATTAATTCTATTTCTGCAGGTCTTTTTTTTTTTTTTTTTTTTTTAAATATATATATTTTTATAAATATAATGCTTAAATATAATGCTCCTCAATTTATCAACAGTAATGTACAAATGAAACAGATGAACTCATGTTTAGTTATGTACATGTGTTTATTTACACTATTTACACTATTTACATTCAACTAAAGCAGTGTTGACAGCAGTTGACAGTTTCATGTTGTGATGTGCTCATCTGCAATTCTCTTACAACACTTTACCGTCAGTTGTTAAATAAACATTTAGTAATCGAAGATGTATATGGCTTGTAAATGCACTTTGTTGACGTACGTGTGCTTACTGGAACTCTACTGTTTGCTATACACAATTAAACGTGTTTTTACAGCAAAATCACAATATACTATAACATTACTGTCTAGTCTTTGCACCTAAATATACAGTTTAGTAAGTCAGCAAATACGATTTTAACACAAGGAACCGTGTTTTGGTTTACAATACTCACATTTGTAAACACCCTTGTCGCGGTTCTCAGTCACGTTCGATGATGACGTATTGCTCTCCCGTGGACTCCTGGGATTGAAAAGTATCCATCGATGAACACTCCAGAATCTGGGCTGAAGCAGTAGGACATCCGGGGATTTCTCGCCTACTCTTCTTTCTTCACGTACTATTTTTTTCCTACTATATAGTAGGTAAGTAGGCATATTAGAAAGCAAATTAAGTATACGTACGTCCGAATCTCGCGACAATGAGTGCACTCGCCTACTAATTCTCGCCTACTCTTTTATGAATACTGAAGATTCAAACATACTCATTCGCTCGCCTACTGCTTTTTGCCTACTATATAGTAGGGAAGTATGCAGTTCCGAACGCAGCCTCAGTCTTCCCCAGCCGGCGACACTGCAGACAGAATCAGGTTTGATGTCTCCCTCTTGTGTTGGTATGGAAATCCTCTTGACATTCTTGTTTTGTTCGACTTCTTTCTCTAGCTGTAATACAATAACATTATCATTGTTAAAAGACAGACTGACTAATCGTTTAATATGAGTCATTTGAACTACTGTTACCCTCAAAAGCATAATGTCATTCTGATGAGTGTCTTGGTTAAAGTCTGGATGCTCGTGGTAAGACTTCACTCTGATGCGGTCAGAACGCCTCCTTCTTTTTTTTAAGTCATGCATGCCAACCACAGCTCTTACTTTCTCATATCTGTGTAAAAAAGTCTTATTAGTGTAATAAGCAAGGATTTTTAAACTATGATATAATGATTTTAACTTTTCACAGCAGTTGATACTAAATTGAAGTCTTACTTCTTGCAATGTGCAGCAGTCATGACAAATCTATTAGAAATTAGGAATCCACCACAGACATGTTTACAGCCCTTCTGAAGAGAAACCATGTAAGGTCTGGAGTGCGGTTTTGCTTCTCTGCCGTTCACTATACCCACATTCACATGAGCTGAGCGCGAGATAGGGTTATAAGTCATCTTCTTCTGTATATACCAAAGAAATATAACCATAATGTGCTTGAATATGATCAGTCTCACCAGTGAAAATAAGGTGTTGTAGCAGAGAGGCCAGCAGCAGGAGAGAGATGATGGTCATGTTCAAAGTAGACAGTGAGCTATCACTGACAAACCTCTGTAGAAATAAAAGAGTAGTGGAGACACTGAATTGCCTGTAAGTGTCTTTTTCTCACCTTGTGGTGTCAATAACACTGATGCTTCATCTGTTAAATCCACACTATACAAGATGCATGTAGCTCTGGCTGTATTTTGTGTATCGTGTCTCTGGACCGGAGCAGACTGTGTGTGTGCTGTGGCAGTTTGCGTAACACAGCGTAAAACCAGACTTCTTTCGCCCCAACGGAAAGCATATTTATAGTACACTGTCTGAATTGTTCCGTATCCCCTATACAATCATGGCCAAAAATATTGGCACCCTTGCAATTCTGTCAGAAAATGCAACCCTTCTCTCAGAAAATTGTTGCAAATGTTTTGGTATTCACATGTTTATTTTTTGTTTGCATTGGAACAACACAAAAAACAGAGAAGAAAAGTTGAATCTGATACATTTCCACACAGACGCCCCAAAAATGCACTGGACAAAATTATTGGCACCCTTAACTTGATATTTGACTTAATATGGTAGCACCCCCATTGGAAAAAAAAAAACTGAAATCAATCGCTTCCTGTAACCATGAATGAGTTTCTTACACCTCTCTACTGGAATTTTGGACCACTCTCTTTTGCAAACTGCTCCAGGTCATTCAGATTTGAAGGATGCTGTTTTGAGATCTCTCCACAGGTGTTCTATGGGATTCAGATCTGGACTCATTGCTGGCCATTTCAGATCTCTCCAGCGCTTTGTAACCATTTCTGAGTGCTTTTTGAGGTGTATTTTGGGTCATTGTCCTGCTGGAAGACCCATGACCTCTGGTGGAGACTGGTCTGACACTGGCCACTAATTCTGGCCCAAAATTATTTGGTAATCATCAGATTTCATGATACTGTTCACACAGTCAAGGCATCCAGTGCCAGAAGCAGCAAAGCAAACCCAAAACATCTTGGAACCTCCACCATGTTTGACTGTAGGGACTGTGTTCTTATCTTTGAAGGTCTCATTTCTTTTTCTGTAAACAGTGCCATGATGTCCTTTACCAAAAAGCTCTACTTTTGTCTCATCTGTCCACAGTACGTTCTCCCCGAAGGATTGTGGTTTTGTCACATAAGTCCTTCGTTGTAATTTTTTGTTGTTGCAAACAAAAACAATACGCTCGTGAATATCAAAACATTTGCAGTTAGAACAGTTTTCTGAGAGAAGTGTTGCATCTGACAGAATTGCAAGGGTACCAATATTTCTGGCCATGACTGTATAGTACACTACCTGTCATTCCCCCTACAGAAAATACTAACTCTATGAACAAGTAACCAAATTTCAGTTGCAGTTTCAGTGTCTGTTTATAGTGTAGGGGATGGGATGCATCAGAATCTAGAGAGCATTTGATTGGACAGGAGGTTTGGTGAAATGCTGAAGTGCAGGGTGTTCGTTGATTCATAGTGCTGGAAGTTAGAAACTAAGTTTTGAATGCTTATATCTTCTAAATGCTTTCAGTTACATGTAGATGTATACTGTATGCTTTAGTGAGGGAGGTGGTGCTTATGGGGTGTTGCTGTGGGTTGGGTAAGAATGAGGCTGGGAGGGGAAAATCACAGTATACTCATACAAAAAAAACAAAAAAAAACAAAACAAAAAAAAAACAAAAAAAAACTAGAATACACCACTGGATGAGATGCACTGTAATAGCCTATTTAAAGCAGTTGGTGCTGGTGGAGCAGTTTGTTCAGGGACTCATTATTTCATTTCTGTTCAAATGTATGTAAAACTTGTTCAGTTGATGTCTCAGTTGTCAATTAAGTTAATTAAGTAATGCAAATATAGAAATGTTTACACGTGTTAAGACATTTTCTGGAAATGGAAAAAAATGAAAGAGGACGTTTCTTTTTGGCTGAGCATATCCAGATGTCCAATTTAAAAATTGCAGAAATGACAAACTTGTCCCAAATATATTCAGTTATTCCACTTAAGATACACCTAAGATATTTATGTAAACTGTCTGTTTAAAATAAATGAAAAGATACCTAGCATAGTTTTTTTTTTTTTTTTCTGTTGTACCAAAATCCTATCGAACCATGACCCTCGAACTGAGGTACATACCCAACTGTGACATCTGTGTACGTTACACCCCTAGATTCTATTAAAATTACATTGGCTACTTTTGAATTTCCTAACATTAGAATGAAATACAATAATATCAAAGCATTGAAACTGGATCAGTTATGAAAACAATGTTTGATTTTCTTTTATTAACAGAGGTGGGAATGTCTGTAATCACCCACAACACACTATCAACCATATACTCTAGCAACATCCCAGCAACTGCAAAGCAAGAGCCTAGCAACCACCCTTAATTTCCTAGCAACCAACTAGCAACATTTTAGCAAACATCTAGAACAGGGGTGCTCAACCCTGTTCCTGGAAATCTACCATCCTACAAAGTTTAGCTTCAACCCTAATCAAACACACCTGAACCAGCTAATTAGTCTCTTAGGTAGCACTTGATAATTACAGACAACTGTGTTGGAGAAGGGCTGGAACTAAAGTCTGCAGGTAGGCAGATCTCCAGGAACAGGGTTGGGCACCCCTGATCTAGAACATCTAACTGACCAAACTATTTATGTTTTTTAAACAAGACTTTAAGATAAGCCAGCATGAATTTGTCTTTACATTTTTAAATCTAGTTATTACAGGTATTCTTAAATGCTTACACAATTTCACAATTTACAAAATTTCCACTGAGTTCCCTGGAATGAAGGATTCATCACAGTAATATCATCCATAAAGGCTAGGCAGGCTGGTAGTCTTGTGTCGTCATCTGCTACTGGCCCTTTGCACTGCTTTTCTCCTACTTTAAGTAGTAGGTTCATGGCAGCCACAAACAAAGTCATGGATATCGTACATTTTGCCCTGATACCCTTCTCGAGCCTCTGCCACTTGGTAGTAAAGTGTCCCACTGTGAACTTAATTTTCAGCTGATCCATATGGAACATCACAAGTTTAGTTACTTTCAGTGGTACATGGTAATGCTCCAGTGCCTCCATGCGGATAAGCTGATGAGGTACACTGGGGTAGGCTTTGGTGAGGTCTAACCAAACAAGGATTCTGAATTTTAAGACAGCTTCTTTGATTGTCTTTGCAATGGCAAACCACATATAACCATGTGTCCCTCCAGACATGTTTGAGAACTTAAAAATGTCTTGGTGGAAGAGTGGAGTAACATCTCACAGCAAGAACTTGGAAGTCTGGTGCAGTCAAAGAGGATGAGATGCACTGTAGTAGCATCAAATGTCTGTCAAACTTAGATCTAGAATGTTAGGAGTAGCATCATTGCAAATCTAACTAGGTGTGATATTTTGCATCTAATGCAATGAAATTCATATGATTTTTAAAACGTTGGTGTTAGAACTGTCTAAATGTTTTTTAAGACTACTGTAGTAAACATTAAGTTTCATTTCAGTTCTCATGCTAATGATCATGAGTATCATTATCAAAAATTTACTCTGCTTTTGTATTATTGTGGCAGAAGCAATTTTGGGTACTTGAATCCAATTATGGAGGGGATCCATGGAAGCTTGTTTGTTACTGGAAGAGATGTCTTCAGTCTCTGTGACATTACATTTTGCGCAGGGCTGTTGTCTATGTGTTTAGCTGAGGTGTTTCTCCAATGAAGGATTTTTTCAAAGGTGGGTTCTGTCATGCATGGCTTTGCAGAGAAGGGTTTTAACAATCTTAATAGTCAACTCAGCCTTTCCATTTGACTTTCGGTGTCTTGGTGAGGAAGTGATTTGATCTATCTGTGTTCACCCTATCTGGCTCACCATGCTGAGCAAACTGAGCCTTGCAGCCCTTGATGATTGTTTCTGCAGATAAATAAGGAAGCAGTTCAATCTCCCACATTCAATCTGAGAAGTGGTCCACTTTTACAGATAAGTGAACACATCCATGTTGACAATCTGCCATGGCCTGCTGGGGATGTCATGAGATAGCATGGTTTCCTTCTGTTGACTGTGGGCTGCAAATTCATTGCAAGTTGAACAGTTTTTCAGAAAGTCTTCTGCTTGCATAACAGGCTGAAGGTATTCTTGGTTGATGAGCTGTCATCTTCCTACACCTTCTGCAGATGACATATGGCATACCACTGGCAAACTGCTTCCTTGCCTGCACAGTCAGCAGCTGCTTTACTTAGGATGTCACTGATGAACATTTTAGGCCCCAGCTTGTAGACAATCTTGAGATTGTAGTGTTGAAATCTCATGAGCATGTTTTAAAGCTGCTTGGGCGCATTGAGAAGCGGTTTATGAAGGCAATACTGAGACACTCTTTCTCGACTTGAGTTTGAGTTTTTCTTGGTGGGGGTCAGAGCTCTTAAAATGAAGGCAACAGGCTGTCCTTCTTGTATACACCCAAGACCACTTTGGTTAGAGTCACTTTGTACTGTGACAGGCTTAGTAACATCATGATAGCACAACACAGGCATCAATGTGGCCAAGGACAGCTAATGCCAAGAGTGTCTTGTGCACATTGGCTCACAAAAACTCGACAAGTGTGACATGAGCTTGGCTAAATAAATAGCAAAAGTGATGAGACGCTGTACGCCTTTAGCACCTTTAGGTACAACGTCCATTAGAGCCCTCACTTTTTCTGGGTCAGTGGATAAAAAGATATGACCATGGAGCAATTTTTAAAAACTACTGTAAGTTGTGGCTTGACCTCTCTGTAATGCTCCAATGGGGCCTGAAGCTTGAAATCATGATCATTCTTCTCTTGCTGGTCTGAGTCACCACATCCAACAACAAAAACATAATCTGCAATGGGCTCAATTCCCTTTAGACTTGATAACAATTCATGCTGTTTCCATTTAAACACCTCAGGTGCAACAGATACACCGAATGGTAGCTTTAGCCACTGTTTACTAATTCAAGTCGTTTAAACCTGCATGAATTGCTTTCTTTTTCTGAAGATGTCAAAAATAAAAAAGATATTTGGAATAAAATAGAGCTGCAGAAATAAGGACCACTTACACATATTGATGCTTCACACACAGTTTATTTATTGAACATTTAAATAAATACTTAATCCTTTCTCATTGCAAAAATTACTTTTTATGTTACAATTATGGTACGGATCCATGGAAGATATGCTGAAATCTTTGTATAATCTTCACGCCGTGAACATGAGCTGAGCAAGAGATAGTATTATATATTTATATATATTATATTATCTTTTTCTGTTCATACCAATTAAATATTCTTAACAAATCAGCAGAATGTGCTTTAATATAATAAGTCTCACCAGTGAAAGTCAGGTGTGGCAGCAGAGAGGCCAGCAGGAGCAGAGAGTTGATGGTCATGTTTAAAGTAGACAGTGAGCTATCGCTGACAAAACTCCGTATAAATAAAAATGTGGTAGAGACACTGAGCTGCCTGTAAGTGTTTTTTCTCACCTTGTGTTGTCAGTAACACTGATGTTGGGTGCTTCATCTGTTATATGAAACCACAATATAAAAGATGCATGTAGCTCTGGCTCTATTTTGTGTTTCTCAACGTCATATGGCTATACTATTGAGAAAGTATTTTAACATTCACAAATTGGCCTCATTCATAAGCCACAATCTCATCCATATCACTATAAAATATATCTGTGTAGTATTCAAATGGGTCCGATACCTTTTGTGATCTATGATGACTCGTGCATATAATCTGCTCCGTACCATCGTCTCTTTCGGCCGGACCTGAGAGTGTGTACGTGCTGTGGCGGTTCGTGTGACACAAAGCAAAACCAAACTTCATTTGCCCCAACGGAAAGCATAATTACATAGTCTGAATCGTTCTCTATCCCCTACATAGTGCACTACGTGCCATTTAAAGTACAGAAAATAAAAATGTTTCAAACAACTGACCAATTTCAGCCGTAGTTTTGGAGTCTATTTATAGTGTAGGGAGCGAGACACTATATTCTAGAGAGCATTTGATTGAACAGAAAGTTTGATAAGAATCTGAGATGCATGGTGATATCATCAAAATCATTGATCCATACTGGTGGAAGGTAGCGACTAAGTTTTGAATGCTTAAATCTTCTAAATGCGAATTGTGTCATTATTTTGGAGCACACTAGCTTTTAGATCATCTTAAAAGGCATCTGTTATGCCCCTTTTTACAAGATGTATATAAGTCTCTGGTGTCCCCAGAATATGTCTGTGAAGTTTCAGCTCAAAATCCCCCACAGATTATTATTATTATATCATTTTGAAAATGGCTGTTTTGAGTGGAAGCAGAAACGTTGTTTTCGAGCATGTCTTTTTTAAATGCAAATGAGCTGTTGCTCCCAGCCAATGATGAGTAAATATTGTTCACAGATAGTTTGGTATTAGATGGATAGTATTACTCAGGGGTGTATTTCCCAAAAGCATCGTTAGTCAACTATGGAACTACAGCTCTCCACCTGTGGTTAAAACATAGTTCCTTGTTAGTAAGACATAAAGGCTCAATAAATTATGCTCTTGGGCACAATAAGCAAACTAACATGTAGTACAATCTCTCCCATTCTGTCTAAATATAAATGCATTTTAATCTATGTATTTTTGTGCGTCCTCTATAAGCGCCGTTTTTGAATAGTGCATATGTGCATAAATGCCTCAGAGGGAACCTCAGAGTATGACATAAAAGAGGGAACCTGCAATGAATCAAACATCAAATAAAGCGAAATGACAGGGAGCAAAAATTAGCAAAGTAGTCATCAGGTGCCATGTTCAGTATAGCTGCATTTTAAATAATTTACAGTTGATTACCACAAAAATCACCGTATGTGAATGGAAAAGCAACATTGTACCCAGTGTTCGAATTGAGGGGGGGCTGGGGGGGTCCAGGACCTCCCATAAGCATTAAGGGACCAGCTCCAGCTCGCTCCGGGTTTACCATTTCTCACTCCCAAGTCGTCACATATTGACGATTGGTCAGGATTGGTCATTTTTCGACGCGCAGGGTCCTCCATTGTTTTCAGTTGTTTGTCTTAATTTAATGGTTTGCATGCATTTGTAAAAATAGAAATTATTTTATATAAATATATACGTTAATTGGAGCACCTAACCCCACCCCTACCCTAAACCTACCCACTTCTGAACAATATGAAACAGGCAACAGGCAAATATAAGTACAGTCACAGGTATTTATTGCAAAAACTGACCATAAACAAGCAAGTATAAAAGCATTACAAACAAGTCCTGTTGCATTCCGAGTCTTCTGAAGCCTTACGATATCCTTATGCGAATAACAGAAGGTTTTAATCGCTGAAAATGATCCCGCTCCGTTAACGCGCTCAGATCTCATTCAAGAAGATACACCCGAGCATTAGCATGATGCAATCGGTCACGAGACACATAGGAGCCAATGGCATTTCACAACTGCATGACACAATCGGTCACGAGACACCCAAGAGCCAACAGCATTTCACGACCAAGGCTTGCTTTTTCTGGAGGCATTTTTTGAATTCAAGCACAGACTGCCGTGCAGCATACAGAACGGCGGACGGAGACGGCGATCCTGTCTATTCTTCTCACAAATCAATCGTTTTGCTTCGGAACCATTGGAATATTAATACTTTTTGAATAAATTATGAATATAGTTGTAATTGCCTGTTATATCTTGTGTTTTGTTGACAAATGGTTAGGTTTAGGGGCAGAGGTTGGGTTTAATGTGTAAATAGTGTAATATAAATTAAACTGTTTTGACTGTTCCATTGAAAAAAAAATATACACCCCAACATATATGCAATAATAGCAATATTATTACCCAATATATAATTTAATCATGACGATAAAATTCCACGTGCCTTTCGCTTTAGCATATTGACGCCAAGGGTTTCGAGAGAGAGTAAAATCTTTGCGTGGCAGGTGTGTGCGCCTGCCACTGGACCCGTCAGCTATATTTGCGCCTGCCACTCGACCTGCCACCACTGAATGGGCTTGCGACCCGTCACCGCTATAGCAAACACGTGGCGCGACGCGTAGGCGCTGTGTGTTCTATTATGGATTAAACATGAGATAATGTGGCAAATAAGTGTAGAATTGCAAGGTCTGTTTGCTTACCTGCATCAACCGGAGTGTGAACAGTGTACAGTGCTGCCTACGTGCATGGATTTCAACAGAAGAATAGAGAAAAATAAAAAAGTAAGGTAATAAATATGTAAATAAATGTAGAATTGCACTGTGTGTTTGTTTATATGCATCAATCAGAGTGTAAACAGTCAGAGATGCTGAGGCAGGCGCGACTCTTCGATGCTGCGCGCGCCATTATGGATTTAAAGGGAGAAAAAAGCATAAGTTAAGATGGCAAATATGTAAATAAATGTAGAATTGCACTTTCTGTTGGTTTATATACATCAATCGGAGTGTAAACAGTGAGAAATGTTGAGGCGGGCGCGACGCTTCGGTGCTGCGCGAGCCATTTTGGATTTAAAGGGAGAAATAAAGCATAAGTTAAGGTGGCAAATACATAAATAAATGTAGAATTGCACTGTATGTTTGTTTATATGCATCAATCGGAGTGTAAACAGTGAGAGATGTTGAGGCAGGCGCGACGCTTAGTTGTGGCAGGCCCGACGCTTCGGTGCTGCGCGCGCCATTATGGATTTAAAGGGAGAAATAAAGCATAATTTAGGGTGGCAAATACATAAATAAATGTAGAATTTGTTTATATGCATCAATCGGAGTGTAAACAGTGAGAGCTGTTGAGGCAGGCGCGACGCTTCGGTGCTGTGCGGCCATTACCGATTTAAAGGGAGGAATAAAGCATAAGTTAAGGCAGCAAGGAATAAAACAAGGTACGTTATGGGAGGTTTTGTGGCAGCTCCTTCTTACTGTTTACACTTCGGTTGATGCACTTAAGTAAACAGACCGTGCAATTCTATACTTACCTATTTGTTACGTTACTTTAGGTTTTTAAATCCATAAGGCGCACGCAGCACCGAAGCATCGCGCCTGCCTCAACATCTCTGACTGTATACACTCTGATTGATGCATATAAACAAACAGTGCAAGTTTACATTTATTTACATATTTGCTACCTTAACTTATGTTTTATTCCTCCCTTTAAATCCACAATGGCGCGTGCAGCACCGAAGCGTCGCGCCTGCCTCAACATCTCCACTGTATACACTCCGATTGATGCATATCTGGCGGTGGCGGGTGGAGCGACAGGCGCGTATAGCGGTGGCAGGTCGAGTGGCAGGCGCACATAGCGGTGGCAGGTCGAGTGGCAGCTGCCTTTGGCGGTGACGGGTCAAGTGGCAGGTTTTTGTGGCAGCTGCCCCTGCCACGCAAAGATTTTACCCTTGCTGGGGGTTTCTCATGTTAAGTACTGGAGGACCCTGCACGTAGAAAATTGACGCTAAAGGGGTACCCTGAGCGTCCAGAAGTGACGCCAAAGGGGCCCTGCCCAATCGTCAATATGTGACGAGTTAGGAGTGAGAATGTGTTGATTTTCCCACTCACTGCTC
>JAMKFB010000867.1:0-13741 GCA_036247105.1 Cirrhinus mrigala
CAGTACAGTTTAGATTCACTAATGTTGGTCCTGGACCATCATAATTATTTTAGTACAGTCTACTGTAAATTCACTAATGTTGGTCCCAGACCATCATAATCATTTCAGTACAGTCTACTCTAAATTCACTAATGTTGGTCCCAGACCATCATAATCATTTCAGTACAGTTTTGATTCACTAATGTTGGTCCTGGACCATCATAATTATTTCAGTACAGTTTCGATTCACTAATGTTGGTCCTGGACCATCATAATCATTTCAGTACTGTTTCGATTAACTAATGTTGATCCTGGACCATCATAATCATATCAGTACAGTTTTGATTAACTAATTTTGATCCTGGACTATCATAATCATTTCAGTACTGTTTTGATTAACTAATGTTGATCCTGGACCATCATTATCATTTCAGTACAGTCTACTCTAAATTCACTAATTTTGATCCTGGACTATCATAATCATTTAAGTACAGTTTTGATTAACTAATTTTGATCCTGGACTATCATAATCATTTCAGTACTGTTTTGATTAACTAATGTTGATCCTGGACCATCATAATCATTTCAGTACAGTCTACTCTAAATTCACTAATGTTGATCCTGGACCATCATAATCATTTTAGTACAGTCTACTGTAAATTCACTAATGTTGATTCTGGACCATCATAATCATTTCAGTACAGTCTACTGTAAATTCACTAATGTTGATCCTGGACCATCATAATCATTTCAGTACAGTTTTGATTTACTAATGTTGATTCTGGACCATCATAATCATTTCAGTACAGTTTAGATTCACTAATGTTGATCCTGGACCATCATAATCATTTCAGTACAGTTTAAATTCACTAATGTTGATCCTGGACCATCATAATCATTTCAGTACAGTTTAGATTCACTAATGTTGATCCTGGACCATCATAATCATTTTAGTACAGTCTACTGTAAATTCACTAATGTTGATCCTGGACCGTCATAATCATTTCAGTATAGTTTACATTTACGAATGTAGGTCCTGGACCATCGTAATCATTTCAGTACAGTTTAGATTCACTAATGTTGATCCTGGACCATCATAATCATTTCAGTACAGTCTACTGTAAATTCACTAATGTTGATCCTGGACCATCATAATCATTTCAGTACAGTTTCGATTCACTAATGTTCATCCTGTACCATCATAATCATTTTAGTACAGTCTACTGTAAATTCACTAATGTTGATCCTGGACCATCGTAATCATTTCAGTACAGTTTCGATGCACTAATGTTCATCCTGTACCATCATAATCATTTTAGTACAGTCTACTGTAAATTCACTAATGTTGATCCTGGACCATCGTAATCATTTCAGTACAGTTTAGATTCACTAATGTTGATCCTGGACCAGCATAATCATTTTAGTACAGTCTACTGTAAAATCACTAATATTGGTCCTGTACCATCATAATCATTTTAGTACAGTCTACTGTAAATTCTTGAATGTTGATCCTGGACCATCATAATCATTTCAGTATAGTTTACATTTACGAATGTAGGTCCTGGACCATCATAATCATTTCAGTACAGTCTACTGTAAATTCAGTAATGTTGGTCCCAGACCATCATAGTCATTTCAATACAGTTTAGATTCACTAATGTTGATTCTGGACCATCATAATCATTTCAGTACAGTTTAGATTCACTAATGTTCATCCTGGACCATCGTAATCATTTCAGTACAGTTTAGATTCACTAATGTTGATCCTGGACCATTGTAATCATTTCAGTACAGTCTACTGTAAATTCACTGATGTTGATCCTGGACCATCATAATCATTTCAGTACAGTTTAGATTCGCTAATGTTGGTCCTGGACCATCATAATCATTTTAGTACGGTCTACTGTAAATTCACTAATATTGGTCCTGGACCATCATAATCATTTCAGTACAGTCTACTGTAAATTCACTAATGTTGGTCCTCAGTACAGTCTACTGTAAATTCACTAATGTTCGTCCTGGACCATCATAATCATAATCATTTAAGTACAGTTTCGGTTCACTAATGTCGATCCTGGACCATCATAATCATTTCAGTACAGTTTAGATTCACTAATGTTGGTCCTGGACCATCATAATTATTTTTAGATTCACTAATGTTGGTCCTGGACCATCATAATTATTTCAGTACAGTTTAGATTCACTAATGTTGGTCCTGGACCATCATAATCAATTCAGTACTGTTTCGATTAAATAATGTTGATTCTGGACCATCATAATCATTTCAGTACAGTTTAGATTCACTAATGTTGGTCCTGGACCATCATAATTATTTTAGTACAGTCTACTGTAAATTCACTAATGTTGGTCCCAGACCATCATAATCATTTCAGTACAGTCTACTCTAAATTCACTAATGTTGGTCCCAGACCATCATAATCATTTCAGTACAGTTTTGATTCACTAATGTTGATCCTGGACCATCATAATCATTTCAGTACAGTTTAGATTCACTAATGTTGGTCCTGGACCATCATAATTATTTCAGTACAGTTTCGATTCACTAATGTTGGTCCTGGACCATCATAATCATTTCAGTACTGTTTCGATTAACTAATGTTGATCCTGGACCATCATAATCATATCAGTACAGTTTTGATTAACTAATTTTGATCCTGGACTATCATAATCATTTCAGTACTGTTTTGATTAACTAATGTTGATCCTGGACCATCATTATCATTTCAGTACAGTCTACTCTAAATTCACTAATTTTGATCCTGGACTATCATAATCATTTAAGTACAGTTTTGATTAACTAATTTTGATCCTGGACTATCATAATCATTTCAGTACTGTTTTGATTAACTAATGTTGATCCTGGACCATCATAATCATTTCAGTACAGTCTACTCTAAATTCACTAATGTTGATCCTGGACCATCATAATCATTTTAGTACAGTCTACTGTAAATTCACTAATATTGGTCCTGTACCATCATACTCATTTTAATACAGTCTACTGTAAATTCACTAATGTTGATTCTGGACCATCATAATCATTTCAGTACAGTCTACTGTAAATTCACTAATGTTGATCCTGGACCATCATAATCATTTCAGTACAGTTTCGATTTACTAATGTTGATTCTGGACCATCATAATCATTTCAGTACAGTTTAGATTCACTAATGTTCATCCTGTACCATCATAATCATTTTAGTACAGTCTAATGTAAATTCACTAATGTTGATCCTGGACCATCATAATCATTTCAGTACAGTTTAGATTCAATAATGTTGATCCTGGACCATCATGATCATTTCAGTACAGTTTAAATTCACTAATGTTGATCCTGGACCATCATAATCATTTCAGTACAGTTTAGATTCACTAATGTTGATCCTGGACCATCATAATCATTTTAGTACAGTCTACTGTAAATTCACTAATGTTGGTCCTGGACCATCATAATCATTTCAGTACAGTTTCGATTCACTAATGTTGATCCTGGACCATCATAATCATTTCAGTACAGTTTAGATTCACTAATGTTGATCCTGGACCATCGTAATCATTTCAGTACAGTTTAGATTCACTAATGTTGATCCTGGACCATCATAATCATTTCAGTACAGTCTACTGTAAATTCACTAATGTTGATCCTGGACCATCATAATCATTTCAGTACAGTTTAGATTCACTAATGTTGATCCTGGACCATCATAATCATTTTAGTACAGTCTACTGTAAATTCACTAATATTGGTCCTGGACCATCATAATCATTTCAGTACAGTCTACTGTAAATTCACTAATGTTGGTCCTCAGTACAGTCTACTGTAAATTCACTAATGTTCGTCCTGGACCATCATAATCATTTAAGTACAGTTTCGATTCACTAATGTTGATCCTGGACCATCATAATCATTTCAGTACAGTTTAGATTCACTAATGTTGGTCCTGGACCATCATAATCATTTTTAGATTCACTAATGTTGATCCTGGACCATCATAATCATTTCAGTACAGTTTAGATTCACTAATGTTGGTCCTGGACCATCATAATCATTTCAGTACAGTTTCGATTCACTAATGTTGGTCCTGGACCATCATAATCATTTCAGTACAGTTTAGATTCACTAATGTTGATCCTGGACCATCATAATCATTTCAGTACAGTTTAGATTCACTAATGTTGATCCTGGACCATCATAATCATTTCAGTACAGTCTACTGTAAATTCAGTAATGTTGGTCCCAGACCATCATAGTCATTTCAATACAGTTTAGATTCACTAATGTTGATTCTGGACCATCATAATCATTTCAGTACAGTTTAGATTCACTAATGTTCATCCTGGACCATCGTAATCATTTCAGTACAGTTTAGATTCACTAATGTTGATCCTGGACCATCGTAATCATTTCAGTACAGTCTACTGTAAATTCACTGATGTTGATCCTGGACCATCATAATCATTTCAGTACAGTTTAGATTCGCTAATGTTGGTCCTGGACCATCATAATCATTTTAGTACGGTCTACTGTAAATTCACTAATATTGGTCCTGGACCATCATAATCATTTCAGTACAGTCTACTGTAAATTCACTAATGTTGGTCCTCAGTACAGTCTACTGTAAATTCACTAATGTTCGTCCTGGACCATCATAATCATAATCATTTAAGTACAGTTTCGGTTCACTAATGTCGATCCTGGACCATCATAATCATTTCAGTACAGTTTAGATTCACTAATGTTGGTCCTGGACCATCATAATTATTTTTAGATTCACTAATGTTGGTCCTGGACCATCATAATTATTTCAGTACAGTTTAGATTCACTAATGTTGGTCCTGGACCATCATAATCATTTCAGTACTGTTTCGATTCACTATTGTTGGTCCTGGACCATCATAATCAATTCAGTACTGTTTCGATTAAATAATGTTGATTCTGGACCATCATAATCATTTCAGTACAGTTTAGATTCACTAATGTTGGTCCTGGACCATCATAATTATTTTAGTACAGTCTACTGTAAATTCACTAATGTTGGTCCCAGACCATCATAATCATTTCAGTACAGTCTACTCTAAATTCACTAATGTTGGTCCCAGACCATCATAATCATTTCAGTACAGTTTTGATTCACTAATGTTGATCCTGGACCATCATAATCATTTCAGTACAGTTTAGATTCACTAATGTTGGTCCTGGACCATCATAATTATTTCAGTACAGTTTCGATTCACTAATGTTGGTCCTGGACCATCATAATCATTTCAGTACTGTTTCGATTAACTAATGTTGATCCTGGACCATCATAATCATATCAGTACAGTTTTGATTAACTAATTTTGATCCTGGACTATCATAATCATTTCAGTACTGTTTTGATTAACTAATGTTGATCCTGGACCATCATAATCATTTCAGTACAGTCTACTCTAAATTCACTAATGTTGATCCTGGACCATCATAATCATTTAAGTACAGTTTTGATTAACTAATGTTGATCCTGGACCATCATAATCATTTCAGTACTGTTTTGATTCACTAATGTTGATCCTGGACCATCATAATCATTTCAGTACAGTCTACTCTAAATTCACTAATGTTGATCCTGGACCATCATAATCATTTTAGTACAGTCTACTGTAAATTCACTAATGTTGATCCTGGACCATCATAATCATTTTAGTACAGTCTACTGTAAATTCACTAATGTTGATCCTGGACCATCATAATCATTTCAGTACAGTTTCGATTTACTAATGTTGATCCTGGACCATCATAATCATTTCAGTACAGTTTAGATTCACTAATGTTGATCCTGGACCATCATAATCATTTTAGTACAGTCTACTGTAAATTCACTAATGTTG
Source organism: Cirrhinus mrigala (assembly GCA_036247105.1). Lineage (NCBI taxonomy): Eukaryota > Metazoa > Chordata > Actinopteri > Cypriniformes > Cyprinidae > Cirrhinus > Cirrhinus mrigala. The sequence goes on from JAMKFB010000867.1 coordinate 5,869, forward strand.
ATCCTGGACCATCATAATCATTTCAGTACAGTTTAGATTCACTAATGTTGATCCTGGACCATCATAATCATTTCAGTACAGTTTAGATTCACTAATGTTGATCCTGGACCATCATAATCATTTCAGTACAGTTTAGATTCACTAATGTTGATCCTGGACCATCATAATCATTTCAGTACAGTCTACTGTAAATTCACTAATGTTGATCCTGGACCATCATAATCATTTCAGTACAGTTTAGATTCACTAATGTTGATCCTGGACCATCATAATCATTTTAGTACGGTCTACTGTAAATTCACTAATATTGGTCCTGGACCATCATAATCATTTCAGTACAGTCTACTGTAAATTCACTAATGTTGGTCCTCAGTACAGTCTACTGTAAATTCACTAATGTTCGTCCTGGACCATCATAATCATAATCATTTAAGTACAGTTTCGATTCACTAATGTCGATCCTGGACCATCATAATCATTTCAGTACAGTTTAGATTCACTAATGTTGGTCCTGGACCATCATAATTATTTTTAGATTCACTAATGTTGGTCCTGGACCATCATAATTATTTCAGTACAGTTTAGATTCACTAATGTTGGTCCTGGACCATCATAATCATTTCAGTACTGTTTCGATTCACTAATGTTGGTCCTGGACCATCATAATCAATTCAGTACTGTTTCGATTAAATAATGTTGATTCTGGACCATCATAATCATTTCAGTACAGTTTAGATTCACTAATGTTGGTCCTGGACCATCATAATTATTTTAGTACAGTCTACTGTAAATTCACTAATGTTGGTCCCAGACCATCATAATCATTTCAGTACAGTCTACTCTAAATTCACTAATGTTGGTCCCAGACCATCATAATCATTTCAGTACAGTTTTGATTCACTAATGTTGATCCTGGACCATCATAATCATTTCAGTACAGTTTAGATTCACTAATGTTGGTCCTGGACCATCATAATTATTTCAGTACAGTTTCGATTCACTAATGTTGATCCTGGACCATCATAATCATTTCAGTACTGTTTCAGATTAACTAATGTTGATCCTGGACCATCATAATCATTTCAGTACAGTTTTGATTAACTAATTTTGATCCTGGACTATCATAATCATTTCAGTACTGTTTTGATTAACTAATGTTGATCCTGGACCATCATAATCATTTCAGTACAGTTTAAATTCACTAATGTTGATCCTGGACCATCATAATCATTTCAGTACAGTTTAGATTCACTAATGTTGATCCTGGACCATCATAATCATTTTAGTACAGTCTACTGTAAATTCACTAATGTTGATCCTGGACCATCATAATCATTTTAGTACAGTCTACTGTAAATTCACTAATGTTGATCCTGGACCATCATAATCATTTCAGTATAGTTTACATTTACGAATGTAGGTCCTGGACCATCGTAATCATTTCAGTACAGTTTAGATTCACTAATGTTGATCCTGGACCATCATAATCATTTCAGTACAGTCTACTGTAAATTCACTAATGTTGATCCTGGACCATCATAATCATTTCAGTACAGTTTCGATTCACTAATGTTCATCCTGTACCATCATAATCATTTTAGTACAGTCTACTGTAAATTCACTAATGTTGATCCTGGACCATCGTAATCATTTCAGTACAGTTTCGATGCACTAATGTTCATCCTGTACCATCATAATCATTTTAGTACAGTCTACTGTAAATTCACTAATGTTGATCCTGGACCATCGTAATCATTTCAGTACAGTTTAGATTCACTAATGTTGATCCTGGACCAGCATAATCATTTTAGTACAGTCTACTGTAAAATCACTAATATTGGTCCTGTACCATCATAATCATTTTAGTACAGTCTACTGTAAATTCTTGAATGTTGATCCTGGACCATCATAATCATTTCAGTATAGTTTACATTTACGAATGTAGGTCCTGGACCATCATAATCATTTCAGTACAGTCTACTGTAAATTCAGTAATGTTGGTCCCAGACCATCATAGTCATTTCAATACAGTTTAGATTCACTAATGTTGATTCTGGACCATCATAATCATTTCAGTACAGTTTAGATTCACTAATGTTCATCCTGGACCATCGTAATCATTTCAGTACAGTTTAGATTCACTAATGTTGATCCTGGACCATTGTAATCATTTCAGTACAGTCTACTGTAAATTCACTGATGTTGATCCTGGACCATCATAATCATTTCAGTACAGTTTAGATTCGCTAATGTTGGTCCTGGACCATCATAATCATTTTAGTACGGTCTACTGTAAATTCACTAATATTGGTCCTGGACCATCATAATCATTTCAGTACAGTCTACTGTAAATTCACTAATGTTGGTCCTCAGTACAGTCTACTGTAAATTCACTAATGTTCGTCCTGGACCATCATAATCATAATCATTTAAGTACAGTTTCGGTTCACTAATGTCGATCCTGGACCATCATAATCATTTCAGTACAGTTTAGATTCACTAATGTTGGTCCTGGACCATCATAATTATTTTTAGATTCACTAATGTTGGTCCTGGACCATCATAATTATTTCAGTACAGTTTAGATTCACTAATGTTGGTCCTGGACCATCATAATCATTTCAGTACTGTTTTGATTAAATAATGTTGATTCTGGACCATCATAATCATTTCAGTACAGTTTAGATTCACTAATGTTGGTCCTGGACCATCATAATTATTTTAGTACAGTCTACTGTAAATTCACTAATGTTGGTCCCAGACCATCATAATCATTTCAGTACAGTCTACTCTAAATTCACTAATGTTGGTCCCAGACCATCATAATCATTTCAGTACAGTTTTGATTCACTAATGTTGATCCTGGACCATCATAATCATTTCAGTACAGTTTAGATTCACTAATGTTGGTCCTGGACCATCATAATTATTTCAGTACAGTTTCGATTCACTAATGTTGGTCCTGGACCATCATAATCATTTCAGTACTGTTTCGATTAACTAATGTTGATCCTGGACCATCATAATCATATCAGTACAGTTTTGATTAACTAATTTTGATCCTGGACTATCATAATCATTTCAGTACTGTTTTGATTAACTAATGTTGATCCTGGACCATCATTATCATTTCAGTACAGTCTACTCTAAATTCACTAATTTTGATCCTGGACTATCATAATCATTTAAGTACAGTTTTGATTAACTAATTTTGATCCTGGACTATCATAATCATTTCAGTACTGTTTTGATTAACTAATGTTGATCCTGGACCATCATAATCATTTCAGTACAGTCTACTCTAAATTCACTAATGTTGATCCTGGACCATCATAATCATTTTAGTACAGTCTACTGTAAATTCACTAATGTTGATCCTGGACCATCATAATCATTTTAAGTACAGTCTACTGTAAATTTACTAATGTTGATTCTGGACCATCATAATCATTTTAGTACAGTCTACTGTAAATTCACTAATGTTGATCCTGGACCATCATAATCATTTCAGTACAGTTTAGATTCACTAATGTTGATCCTGGACCATCATGATCATTTCAGTACAGTTTAAATTCACTAATGTTGATCCTGGACCATCATAATCATTTCAGTACAGTTTAGATTCACTAATGTTGATCCTGGACCATCATAATCATTTTAGTACAGTCTACTGTAAATTCACTAATATCGTTCCTGTACCATCATAATCATTTTAGTACAGTCTACTGTAAATTCTTTAATGTTGATCCTGGACCATCATAATCATTTCAGTACAGTTTAGATTCACTAATGTTGATCCTGGACCATCATAATCATTTCAGTACAGTCTACTGTAAATTCACTAATGTTGATCCTGGACCATCATAATCATTTCAGTACAGTTTCGATTCACTAATGTTCATCCTGTACCATCATAATCATTTTAGTACAGTCTACTGTAAATTCACTAATGTTGATCCTGGACCATCGTAATCATTTCAGTACAGTTTCGATGCACTAATGTTCATCCTGTACCATCATAATCATTTTAGTACAGTCTACTGTAAATTCACTAATGTTGATCCTGGACCATCGTAATCATTTCAGTACAGTTTAGATTCACTAATGTTGATCCTGGACCAGCATAATCATTTTAGTACAGTCTACTGTAAAATCACTAATATTGGTCCTGTACCATCATAATCATTTTAGTACAGTCTACTGTAAATTCTTGAATGTTGATCCTGGACCATCATAATCATTTCAGTATAGTTTACATTTACGAATGTAGGTCCTGGACCATCATAATCATTTCAGTACAGTCTACTGTAAATTCAGTAATGTTGGTCCCAGACCATCATAGTCATTTCAATACAGTTTAGATTCACTAATGTTGATTCTGGACCATCATAATCATTTCAGTACAGTTTAGATTCACTAATGTTCATCCTGGACCATCGTAATCATTTCAGTACAGTTTAGATTCACTAATGTTGATCCTGGACCATTGTAATCATTTCAGTACAGTCTACTGTAAATTCACTGATGTTGATCCTGGACCATCATAATCATTTCAGTACAGTTTAGATTCGCTAATGTTGGTCCTGGACCATCATAATCATTTTAGTACGGTCTACTGTAAATTCACTAATATTGGTCCTGGACCATCATAATCATTTCAGTACAGTCTACTGTAAATTCACTAATGTTGGTCCTCAGTACAGTCTACTGTAAATTCACTAATGTTCGTCCTGGACCATCATAATCATAATCATTTAAGTACAGTTTCGGTTCACTAATGTCGATCCTGGACCATCATAATCATTTCAGTACAGTTTAGATTCACTAATGTTGGTCCTGGACCATCATAATTATTTTTAGATTCACTAATGTTGGTCCTGGACCATCATAATTATTTCAGTACAGTTTAGATTCACTAATGTTGGTCCTGGACCATCATAATCATTTCAGTACTGTTTCGATTCACTATTGTTGGTCCTGGACCATCATAATCAATTCAGTACTGTTTCGATTAAATAATGTTGATTCTGGACCATCATAATCATTTCAGTACAGTTTAGATTCACTAATGTTGGTCCTGGACCATCATAATTATTTTAGTACAGTCTACTGTAAATTCACTAATGTTGGTCCCAGACCATCATAATCATTTCAGTACAGTCTACTCTAAATTCACTAATGTTGGTCCCAGACCATCATAATCATTTCAGTACAGTTTTGATTCACTAATGTTGATCCTGGACCATCATAATCATTTCAGTACAGTTTAGATTCACTAATGTTGGTCCTGGACCATCATAATTATTTCAGTACAGTTTCGATTCACTAATGTTGGTCCTGGACCATCATAATCATTTCAGTACTGTTTCGATTAACTAATGTTGATCCTGGACCATCATAATCATTTCAGTACAGTTTTGATTAACTAATTTTGATCCTGGACTATCATAATCATTTCAGTACAGTTTTGATTAACTAATGTTGATCCTGGACCATCATATATCATTTCAGTACAGTCTACTCTAAATTCACTAATTTTGATCCTGGACTATCATAATCATTTCAGTAATGTTTTGATTAACTAATGTTGATCCTGGACCATCATAATCATTTCAGTACAGTCTACTGTAAATTCACTAATGTTGATCCTGGACCATCATAATCATTTCAGTACAGTTTCGATTCACTAATGTTGATCCTGGACCATCATAATCATTTTAGTACAGTCTACTGTAAATTCACTAATGTTGATCCTGGACCATCATAATCATTTCAGTACAGTTTCGATTCACTAATGTTGATCCTGGACCATCATAATCATTTTAGTACAGTCTACTGTAAATTCACTAATGTTGATCCTGGACCATCATAATCATTTCAGTACAGTTTAGATTCACTAATGTTGATCCTGGACCATCATAATCATTTTAGTACAGTCTACTGTAAATTCACTAATATTGGTCCTGTACCATCATAATCATTTTAGTACAGTCTACTGTAAATTCACTAATGTTGATCCTGGACCATCATAATCATTTCAGTATAGTTTACATTTACGAATGTAGGTCCTGGACCATCATAATCATTTCAGTACAGTCTACTGTAAATTCACTAATGTTGGTCCTGGACCATCATAATCATTTCAGTACAGTTTAGATTCACTAATGTTGATCCTGGACCATCATAATCATTTCAGTACAGTTTAGATTCACTAATGTTCATCCTGGACCATCATAATCATTTCAGTACAGTTTAGATTCACTAATGTTGATCCTGGACCATCATAATCATTTCAGTACAGTTTAGATTCACTAATGTTGATCCTGGACCATCATAATCATTTCAGTACAGTTGTAAATTCACTAATGTTGATCCTGGACCATCATAATCATTTCAGTACAGTTTAGATTCACTAATGTTGATCCTGGACCATCATAATCATTTTAGTACAGTCTACTGTAAATTCACTAATGTTGATCCTGGACCATCATAATCATTTCAGTACAGTTTAGATTCACTAATGTTGATCCTGGACCATCATAATCATTTCAGTACAGTTTAAATTCACTAATGTTCATCCTGGACCATCATAATCATTTCAGTACAGTTTAGATTCACTAATGTTGATCCTGGACCATCATAATCATTTCAGTACAGTTTAGATTCACTAATGTTGGTCCTGGACCATCATAATTATTTTTAGATTCACTAATGTTGGTCCTGGACCATCATAATTATTTCAGTACAGTTTAGATTCACTAATGTTGGTCCTGGACCATCATAATCATTTCAGTACAGTTTCGATTCACTAATGTTGATCCTGGACCATCATAATCAATTCAGTACTGTTTCGATTAAATAATGTTGATTCTGGACCATCATAATCATTTCAGTACAGTTTAGATTCACTAATGTTGGTCCTGGACCATCATAATCATTTCAGTACAGTCTACTGTAAATTCACTAATGTTGGTCCCAGACCATCATAATCATTTCAGTACAGTCTACTCTAAATTCACTAATGTTGGTCCCAGACCATCATAATCATTTCAGTACAGTTTTGATTCACTAATGTTGATCCTGGACCATCATAATCATTTCAGTACAGTTTAGATTCACTAATGTTGGTCCTGGACCATCATAATTATTTCAGTACAGTTTCGATTCACTAATGTTGGTCCTGGACCATCATAATCATTTCAGTACTGTTTCGATTAACTAATGTTGATCCTGGACCATCATAATCATATCAGTACAGTTTTGATTAACTAATTTTGATCCTGGACTATCATAATCATTTCAGTACTGTTTTGATTAACTAATGTTGATCCTGGACCATCATTATCATTTCAGTACAGTCTACTCTAAATTCACTAATTTTGATCCTGGACCATCATAATCATTTCAGTACAGTTTTGATTAACTAATTTTGATCCTGGACTATCATAATCATTTCAGTACTGTTTTGATTAACTAATGTTGATCCTGGACCATCATAATCATTTCAGTACAGTCTACTCTAAATTCACTAATGTTGATCCTGGACCATCATAATCATTTTAGTACAGTCTACTGTAAATTCACTAATGTTGATCCTGGACCATCATAATCATTTCAGTACAGTCTACTGTAAATTCACTAATGTTGATCCTGGACCATCATAATCATTTCAGTACAGTTTGTAAATTCACTAATGTTGATCCTGGACCATCATAATCATTTCAGTACAGTTTAGATTCACTAATGTTGATCCTGGACCATCATAATCATTTCAGTACAGTTTAGATTCACTAATGTTGATCCTGGACCATCATAATCATTTCAGTACAGTTTAGATTCACTAATGTTGATCCTGGACCATCATAATCATTTC
>JAMKFB010000868.1:0-13728 GCA_036247105.1 Cirrhinus mrigala
CTGTTACGAAGCGGACTGGAGACAGATGGTAAGTAAAAACAAATCAGTTTATTTTGATAATGAGTTCCAGACAGGAGGATCCACAGGAGAGAATGCAGGTAAGTAAATACTTTGTAGCAATAGAGAAGGATAACTTGGTGATAATGCCGTAATCTTGTTTGAAGATGGATACAGACGATCAACGGACTCAGACAATGGAGAGACGAAGACAACCACAACCACACACCACAATCCTGGAGAACGTAGAGGGAATCCTTAGGAACTGGAAGACACAGAGGGATCTAGGAGGCAAATGGAGAAAGGTAAGTAACGCTAGAAATCGCTCAGAGTGAGATCTAGAAGTCCACTTCTCAAAAACGAGCTCGGACACTGATGGTGAAGTGGTGTGTGGTTTTATGTGGTGTGCTGATGAGGTCCTGAGTGATGTCAGGTGGTAGCGGCAGGTGCTCAGTATTCCGGTGATTGTGATCGTAGTGAGGGAGTGAAGGTGGAGCCTGGCGTGGATGTAACAACTGCACATTTCAGCATCATTTCTCTAAAGGTGTGCCTTTAGCCCCATTGTATGCTATATACGTGAATCCACTTGTCCAGTTTCTGTTTAGTTTTAACTGTTCAAAGATCCCTTTCTCAGTTTTACAGTGTTCTGTGTTTTGCTGTCTGTGGTTTGAATTAGCAGTTATTTTAGATGACTTTTAATGTTTAAACACATTTGTTAATTTTTCTTCATAAGATTTGTGTCATTATAGAATATTGAGAAACATGCTATTCTTTAGAAATTGTAATTGGGGTCTTTGCTTAATTTGTTATGATTAACCATTAAATGAAAATAAAACTTTGAAATAAAACAGTATATGCATTCAAAAGTTACAAGCTCATTCAATTTTTATTTCGGAAGATCAGAAAGTGAGAATGAGAGGATTTAAAGAACGACACGAACACACAGCGGAAGATTCATGAGAGCAGCAGCTGATCATCACATCTATGAGAAATGTTTGGAGCTAAACTCTGCAGGCCCTCCAGAACCGAGTCTGTTGACCCCGATCTACAGTTTTAATTATTAACCCCTGTGCACCCTTTTGGACATTTTTGTCTATGTCTAATTTTGCCTCTGTTATTGCCAGCTGCATAAATTTTGGCACAGGTGTGTATTTTTATTGGAATTATACTATTTCACCCCCCTTTTCCTTTAATAAATCTATTTTGCACTAGGTACAAAAAATTGTCCATCTCAGGACCTTAAGGACAAAAATATCCCCATTGAAACACATTAAACTGCTATTTTTAATCACAGTGCCATTTAACTGTAAAATGATGCATTTTTTGTTAACAGGCTTTCATTTTGTTGGCAAGGCTTCAAAATTATTATTATTTATTTTTTTTTTTTTTTTACAATTTTTTACCAGATGGTGCCATTTTTTTTAGATTTGGCCAATAAAGCAAATACTCGCTTTATTTCTGTTTTCTACTTCTGCATATTATAGAGCCAATTGGATAAATAATACAGCTATAAATGTGTGGGTGTGTTGGTATGGATGTCAGAGTGTGGTCTGAATGCGTGTCATTAAAAAAAAAAAAAATAAAAAAAAAATTTTTGTGTGTGTGCTTGTAATATTTGAGAGAGAAAAACTGCAAATCACAAATCCAACCACTGTGTGCACCAGCGAAGTTTTGCTGGCATCTAATGGGGAAAATTTGGTACTGTGCCCAAACAAAATCTTACTAAAAGCTAATTTTTTGAAATATCAACCTCAAATTTGGAACACAACTTGTTTAGATTCATGGCTTTGATTTTATATCAATTTAGAGTTCAGTGTGTTTTATAAAATATATATTTTATATAAAATATCATTCATACTTAAACCTCTGTAACTTTTTTTGGTTTCACTTTTTAAACCTTTTCTACTTCAACAATAATCTGCCATGCCATTTTTGTGCACTAAGGACCTATGTGTAACTTTTTTTTTTTTTTTTATTTATGCACAAGGGTTAAGATTACTGGACATTTGTTTTTTGTATCAGTTTAATTGCACATTTATTTGTCTTTATGCTTTGAATGAACTAGCAATATTTTTATATCTTTACATGAAACCCGTTCTGTTCATCCATGATAAGACTCTTCTATTTCTCTGATTCAGATCTGTTAGATTGTGAAGTCATTCTGTGTGTTTATTTCATATTTCTGCTTTTGCTCTTTTACTTTATTCTGTTGTTTTGATTGAGTTCTTTCAGTTACAGTTTTTTGTAAACAAAAAATCCATTGCTTCTTGGGTTATTTCATATTTATTATTTTACAATAATAATTTAATTAAAAAATAAACAAATATATACATTATTATTATTATTTTTTTTAAAGAATTCTCTTCTGCTCACCAAGCCTTTTCTATTTAAAATAACTGCTTTCAATTTAAATATTTTTTAATGTAATTAATTGCTGTGATCAAAGCTAAATTTTCAGCATCATTACTCCAGTCGTCAGTGTCACATGATCCTTCAGAAATTATTATAATATGCTGATTTGCTGCTCAAGAAACATTTCTGAATATTATTATTATCATCATCATCAGTATTTATTTTTTCAGGATTCTTTGATGAACAGAAAGATACAAAGATCAGTATTTACCTGAAATAAAATGTTTTTGTAACAGTATACACTATACCATTCAAAAGCTTGGAGTCCTTATTTAGCAAGGATGCTTTAAAATAACCAAAAGTGATGATAAAGACATTTATAATGCCACAAAAGATTTCTATTTCAGATGAATGAATTCAAATGCTGTTCTTCTGAACTTCATCAAAGAAACATGAAAAAAATTTTACTTGCTGTTTTCAACACAATAATAATACAAATGTTTTTTGAACAGCAAATCAGGATATTAGAATGATTTCTGAATGATAATGTGACTGGAGTAATGATGTTAAAAATTCATCTTTGAAATCACAGGAATAAATAGCATTTTAATAAAAATAAACAGTTATTTTAAATAGTAAAAATATTGTAACATTTGACTGTTTTGCTGTACTCTGGATAAAATAAATAAATGCAGGCTTTGTGAACAGAAGAGGATTCTTTAAAACAAACAAACAAACAAACAAAAAACAAACAAAAAAAAAACACAACATTAAAAATCTTTCTGTTCAAAAACTTTTGAACAGACTTTTGAACTACACCCCTCACATTGTCATTAGATGTACTCACTATGTCATTTAACTATGCAAAGCCACACGTCCTATTCATCATGTTCATGTTTTTGTCTGCTTGACAGGACCATACAAAGTTGTGTATCTTGTATTAGAGCAGTTAAAATTTGGTGCTTTGAGTACAATTCTCTCATACTGACCACTGGATGTTCAACAAGGCACCTCATGGCAAAGAACTCTCTGAAGATTTGACAATTAGAATTGTTGCTCTCCACAAAGATGGTCAAGGCTATAAGAGGTTCAGTAACAACCTGAAACTGAGTTACGGTACTGTGGCCAGGGTTATACAGAGGTTTTTCAAGACGGGTTCCATTCAGGATAGGCCTCGCAAGGGTCGATCAATGAAGTCGAGTGCTTGTTCTGTGTGTCAGGTGCAGAACCTGGCTTCAAAAAACAGATGCATGAGTGCTGCCAGCATTGCTTTAGAGGTTGCAGAAGTAGAAGGTCCGCTTGTCAGTCCTCAGACCATACACTGCACGCTGCAACAAGTCGGTTTGCATTGGCATCATCTGAGAAGGAAGCTTCTTCTGAAACTGGCTTACAAGAAATCCCGCAAACAGTTTGCTGAAGACAACCTGTCCAAGAGCATGAATTACTGGAACCATGTCCTATGGTCTGATGAGACTAAGATAATCTTATTTGGCTCAGATGGTGTCCAGCATGTGTAGTGATGCCCTGGTGAGGAGTACCAAGAAAATTGTGTCTCTCCTACAGTCAAGCATGGTGGTGGTAGCATCATGGTCCGGGGCTGCATGAGTGCTGCTGGCACTGGGGAGCTGCAGTTCATTGAGGGAAACATGGATTCCATTATTTACTGTACATTTCTGAAGCAGAACATGATGCCTTCCCTCCAGAAACTGGGCCGAACAGCAGTTTTCCAACATGTTTTCAAACACACCACCAAGATGACAATTGCCTTGCTGAGGAAGATGCAGGTGAAGGTGATCTGACCTGAACCCTATTGAGCATCTATGGGGCATCCTCAAGCAGAAGACGGAGAAGCACCATGTGTCTAACATCCAGCAGCTCCATGATGTCATTATAGAGGATTTGAAGAGGATCCCAGCAACAACCTGTGCAGCTCTGGTGAATTCCATGCACAGAATGATTGAGGCAGATAGATAACAATGGTGCTAACACAAAATATTGGCAGTTTTGACAAGTTCACTTAGGGTGTACTCACTTTTGTTGCCAGCTGTTTTACAATAATGGCTGTATGTTGAGTTATTTTTAGGGGACAATAAATATACACTACTATATAAGCTGAACATTGACTACTCTAAAAAAAATCCAAGTAAAAATTATTGCTGAAATGTGAGGGGTGTACTCACTTTTGTGAGAGACTGTACATACATACATCGGCTACACAGAGAGATTCCTTGCTCTCATAGATTATTCACAGAAAATGGCATGGACCTTCAGGCATTGTTCATGAAGACCATTTGTAATGAAAGTGTCCATTTCCTCCAGATACTCAAAGATTACTAAAAAAACATCTCTTGCTTCATACGATTCTCCCCCGAGGTATTCTTTGATGGCATTCTGTTGATTTTTACTGTCCATCTGGAGAAAGGCCGGCCATTTCATCTCCCCACAGAATAACTCACGTTGACATCTTGGTGGTGTGTTTGAAAACATGTTGGAAAACTGCCGTTCGGCCCAGTTTCTGAAGGGAAGGCATCATGTTCTGCTTCAGAAATGTACAGTACATAACTGAATCCATGTTTCCCTCAATGAACCGTAGCTCCCCAGTGCCAGCAGCACTCATGCAGCCCCAGACCATGATGCCACCACCACCATGCTGGACTGTAGGAGAAACACAATTTTCTTGGTACTCCTCACCAGGGCATTTAATATTTCTATGCTCAAAATTGTATATTTAAAACATTAATCTCAACAAGAGTTTATGAATTGGATTGCACTTATGCCATCTCTTTCCATCACTTTTATTTTCTCTAAAAAGAAAAGTAAGTGTAGACCCCTAATGTATTTATTGCATTTTGGGAAAAAATAATCAGTTTTTATAATAAATCTTCAAAAAATCTAAATCTGGATTTGAATTTTTAATGTTATTATAACCTATATATATATATATATATATATATATATATATATATATATATATATATATATATATATATATTATTTATGCTGCATGTTAATGCTGGAGAAATACTCAGAATATACACTGTTTTCATTTTATTTTTAATATTATTGTTTTTATTATTGCACAATGTAATATTGTTATCATAATAAACACCTGTTGAATGGCAATTTATTGCTCTTTAATGTGATGTGTTGTTTGTATGCTATTCTTGCATTTTTTAAATTAAAGGCTGGTCTGTCTCTGAGGTATTGTGTATATGCAGCTTGTGCGCTCCCATTTAAAACATGAAATGTGCGTCGGAGTATCATGACAACATGTGTGTTGTCATGATTGGAAACTGTGTTTATTATGTTTTGATAAAGCATCTATGATGAATTGCTCATTAATAAATCAAATGGGCATTGCCATTCATAAAGGCTACAGCGGAAGTTATTTTACACAACTACTCAACGCTTCCGGTTTTTGAACGCGGACCGTGTAAAAGGCCCATTGTGTAAAACAGTCAGTTCTCTTAATTGGGCTCCTAATTGTTGATTGATTGATTGATTGATAGACTGATTGACTGATTGGTGTATTTGTTAAATGAAAATAAAACTTTGAAATGAAACAGTATTTGCATTCAAAAGTTATAAGCTCATTACATTTTTATTTTGGAAGATCAGAAAGTGTGATTTTCCATTTAAGTTTTGTTTTTGTTGATCATTTTGCCTGTGTTATTGCCAGCTGCATAAATTTTGGCACAGGTGTGTATTTTTATTGGAATTTTACTATTTCACCCCTATTTCCTTTAATAAACCTATTTTGATACAAATAATTGTATGAAGAATTTGATACAAAAAAATTGTATCCATTGAAACCCATTAAAACTGCTATTTTTAATCGCAGTGCCATTTAACTGTAAAATGATGCCATTTTAAAATTTTATTTTTTACTATTTTTTACCAGATGGTGCCATTTTTTTTTCAGGTTTGGCCTATAAAGCAAATACTCACTTTATTTCCATTTTTGGTATCCGTCATTAATGAATACCTAAACAGGAACAAATGACTAATGCACTATTAACATTTTAGTAACTATTAACTAACAAGAAACTACTATTTTTTTCATATCTCCCAGAGAACTACTAAGAACTACCATATACATGTTCATAATTAATGTAAATAATGCAAAATGTATAATTAATTCTAAAGTGAAGATCATGGCAACCCACTAGTAATGACTCAGGTATTACCAAATACTTCAGAAGGAATTACTAATTATTTGGATCCGTATTCTAAAGTGAGGATCATGATAACTCCTTAGTAATGACTAAAGTCATTAAAAACTATTGAGGTTTTTGTAAGGTTCTGGATAGTCATACTTCCGATGACTTTGGTAACACTTTAGTCATTACTAGTGGGTTACCACGATCTTCACTTTAGAATACGGATCCAAATAATTAGTAATTACTTTATAAGGACGTAGTAACACTTGAGTCATTACTATCCAAAACCTTACGTATACCTCAATAGCTTACAGTGATTTCAGTCATTACTAGAGAGTTATCATGTCAGGGTTCTCCCCTGACAGTCTTGTCTGTGTTGTCTTTGTTTCATGTTTCTATGTTTGTGTTGTGTCTGAGCTCTGGCTCTGTCTTTGTTTGTGTTTGGCATGTGCTCCCTTTGTCCTGCCTCTTTGTTACCCGTTGCCACGTCCCCTTGTTTAGCTCTCGTTTGTCTGAGTGTTGTCACTTGTTCCTTGCGTTCCTCTCTCATTTGTCTGAGTATTCTCATCTTTTCTTCGTGTTCTCCACTCCTTTATATTGATCTCCCTTTCCCTCTTGTTTTGCCAGTTCGTTGTTCTACTTTGCTGTGTTACAGTGCTTAGTCTATGTTTGCTAGCTTGTCTTACTGTTTGCCACCTCTCCTACATCTCATGTCTTGTCAATAAACTTGATAACACTCATTCTGCATTTTAGTCCTCTCTCATAGAAATCCTGACATATCACGATCTTCACTTTAGAATACGGATCCAAAAAAACTGTAATTCCTTCTGAAGTATTTGGTATTACCCGAGTCATTACTAGTGGGTTACCATGATCTTTACTTTAGAATTAATTATACATTTAGCATCATTCATATTAATTATGAACCTGTATATAGTAGTTATTTGGGAGATATGAAAAAATAGTAGTTACTGATTAGCTAACAGTGAACTACTACTTTCAACTGAGCACTATTACTTACTGATTGATTAATCAGAATTTCTTGTTAGTCAATAGTAGTTACTAGAATGTTAATAGTGCATTAGTCATTTGTTCCTGTGTAGTTATTCATTAATGACGAAACTGTACTCTAAAGTGTTACCACTGACCCTTGTGCAAACTTATGGACATTTTTGTCCATTTCAGTTTTGTTTTTGTTGATCATTTTGCCTGTGTTATTGCCAGCTGCATACATTTTGTTAAGTTAAACATTTTTCATAAAATATATATTTTATATAAAATATTGTTCATAAAGCATTTTCATAAACCTCTATAACTTTTTTTTTTGGTTTCACTTTTTAATCTTTTTTTTACTTCAATAATAATCAATAATAATAATTGATTGATTGATTGATTGATGTACAGTACTTGTGTTGTTCAGTGTCTGTGGTGTTTGTGCTGGTCTGGTGTTTTCAGCTGATGGTTCTGTTGGGTCTGTTAGGAGGTTTTCACATCTACATGAGACACACGTCAGGTCAGAGACATTTATGATCATCATTATGGATGCGTGAAGATGATGATGATTATGTGATGCTTTTAGGAAAGAAACAAGAAGATCAGATAGCGAGAATGAGAAGATTTAGAGAACGACATGAACACACAGCAGAAGATTCATGAGAGCAACAGTAGATCATCTGTATTTTACATGATTTTTAACATGTTTATCCACACATATATGTGTTATTATATAGTTATATATAATAGTCATAAACAATATTCTTTAAAAAGTATAAATTGAGTGTTGAAGTTAAGATGAACTTTTGTATCACGTAAGAAAATAAAATTCTTTGAAGTGAAACTGCATTTTCAATCAAAAGTCACAAGCTCATCTGATTTTATTAAGGATTATTTAACATAATTTTCCTATTAATGAACAGAAAGCACACATTAAAAAGTTAAACAGATAAAAAATACATAAAAGCAACAAATCCAGACAGAATCAAGTCCAGCTCTGGTTCTTCTGCTTGTACGTAATTTGGTTTCACTTCATCATCTCCCTTAATACATTATTAATGTGTGTACTGTCATTATACTGCACTATTTTTTTTTTTTTTTGTAATTATTTTTTTTTTTTTTCTGCAGTTAGACACACTATGGGAGTAGTGAACTGCACATTTCAGCATCATTTCTCTAAAGTTGTGCCTTTAGCCCCATTGTACTCTATATATGTGAATACACTTGTTGTAAACAGTTTAATATAATTGTTACTTCTTCTTTTTCACATTTCTCCTAGTTGCACCCTTTTTAGGCAAGGCAAGGCAAGGCAAGTTTATTTATATAGCACATTTCATACACAAACGTAATTCAAAGTGCTTTACATAAAAGGAAGTAGAATAATCATAAAAATAATAATAAACACAATAATCACAAAAAAGGAAGTAGAATAATCATAAAAATCAAAAAATAAAAAAACTTTTAAAATGATTTAAAAATTGATTTAAAGTAAATTTAAGACAGTTAAAAATAGAAAAGAATTATACATAGTGCAATCAGTTCGGACGTAGCACTGTGCTCATTCAGTAAATGCACAGCTAAACAAATGAGTTTTGAGTCTAAATTTAAATGTAGCTAATGTTTTAGCACATTTGATCTCTTCTGGAAGCTGATTCCAACTCCGAGCAGCATAATGGCCAAAAGCGGATTCCCCTTGTTTTGTGTGAACCCTTGGTATTTCTAACTGACTCAATCCTAATGATCTGAGTGGTCTGTTTGGTTGAGCATATCTGCAATGTATTTAGGTCCTAGGCCATTGAGTGATTTATAAACGAGTAAAAGTACTTTCAAATCAATTCTAAATATAACTGGTAGCCAGTGTAGGGACCTGAGGACTGGTGTGATATGCTCAGATTTTCTGGTTCTAGTCAGAATCCTGGCAGCAGCGTTCTGGATGAGCTGCATCTGTCTAACGGTCTTCTTGGGAAGGCCAGTGAGGAGACCATTACAATAATCCACCCTGCTTGTGATGAAGGCATGAACAAGTTTCTCCAAGTCTTGACTGGAAACAAAACATTTAATTCTTGCAATGTTTTTGAGATGATAGTATGCTGATTTAGTTACTGCTATGACATGACTACTGAAACTGAAACCGTGGAGCTCCTTTCAGCACAATCCCTAGATATTCAAAAGACAAGTACTGACCAAATGACACTTACTTGCATTGATAGACATCTTTAAATAAAGCAGCTACACCTCCACCTCTCCTAACAGCTCTGCAGACACTCATGAAAGTAAAGTTAGGGGGTGCTGTTTCATTGAGGACTGTTGCACTACACTCTCAGAAAAAAAGGTACAGTTCTGTCGCTGGGGCGGTACCCTAAGGTACAAAAGTGAAAAGGTACATCTTTGTACCTTACCTACCCCTAAACAGTACATATTCGTACCTTAAAGGTACATTTTAGTACTTTGAAAGTACATATTGGTACCTTAAAGATACACATTGGTACCTTAAAGGTGCATATTAGTACTTTTAAAGTACATATTTGTACCCTTTCACTTTGTACCTTAGGGTACTGCCCCAGCGACAGAACTGTACCTTTTTTTCTGACAGTGTACAGCTGTCTTCTAGCCATGTTTCATTTAGAAACATAAAATCCAGGTTGTTTGTGGTTATTAAGTCATTGATTAGAAATTATTTATTTTTTAGTGAGTGAATGCTTAAAAAATGCTAACTTGATGCCATTACTTTTTGTCTCTAGAGCAGTCTTAGTTTGATACCTAACAGGCCGCAGATTAGATGGGTCAGCTGTACGTCTTGAGAAGGCCTTAGACTTTCTATCACGTGATAAAACAGAGATAGAGAAAGCTACAGGCACACTGGGTTCCCGCTTGTTCTGTAAACATTCTAGATATATTTTAGTCCAGTTTAACAGAATCTGCCTTCCCCCATAAGAGGAAATGCCCTATTCAGATATTTCCTCATTGTGCTGTGAAGACACTTGACGAGAGCAAGAACACAGACTGACAGAAGTCCAGACACTCGTGTCACATTCTGTAGCAGCATCACACTCTTCTGCTGGGATTGGGCTCTTCTGGAAACTGGACTTTAGAGAAATGATGCTCATCTTTGGACTGATGCTGCTGCTGCAAACTACTGCATGTGAGTCACTTTCACATCAAACTCATTTTATTATGCTGATCAATCAGATCAATCTCAGAAATAAAACAGTAATATTCAGTTAGGTGCAAAGCAAATAGTAAATGAGTTGGATTTTGTTAAAGACCCCAAAATGATGTGGGAAAAAATGTGTCTTTGGAAGGAAAGGAAAGGACATGACATGTGGCCAAGTATGGTAACCCATACTCCGAATTTGTGCTATCGCTGCGGCACCCAGAGAGCAATTGGGGGAACGGTGCCTTGCTCAAGGGACTCACCTCAGTTGTGGTATTGAGAGTGCTGGTTATTCACTCCCTCCACCTTCAATCCCTGCCAGACCTGGGATTCAAACCTGCAACCTTTTGATTACAAGCCCGAGCCATGGTGGAGCAGGGAGAGCAGGCAGAGCAGGAAGCCATGGCGGGGCAGGCAGAGCAGGGAGCCATGGCGGGGCAGGCAGAGCAGGGAGCCATGGCGAGACAGGCAGGGCAGGCAGAGCAGGCATAACAGGGAGCCATGGCGGGACAGACAGAGCAGGCAGAGCAGACAGGAGCAAAGATATCCACCGTGGAATTAGTGACATCCATAGCAGAGCGGAGAGTTCATAATTAGCCTTCTTGGCCGTGACATGGCAGGCAGAGGGTTCGTGATAGGCCTTCTTGGCTGTAACATGATGAACAGAGAGTTCATTATTGGCTTTCTTGACCGTGACATGGCGGGCAGAGAGTTCATGATTGGACGCCGCCCCAATAGGAGGTTCTGCAGCCAGAGCCGCCACCTCCAGGGGCATTGGCGCAGACTCAAGGTCAGACATGGCAGTGAGTTCATGGGTGGACGCCACCTCCTTAGGAGGTTCTACAGAGCATGCTGACACCTCGGGAGGTATTGGTGCAAACTCTTGGACAAGAGAGGCCTCTGGAGCAGACTCATGGACAGACGAGGCCTCTGGAGCAGACTCGTGGACAGACGAGGCTTCTGGAGCGCAATGTGTGGCCCACATGCTTAAAATGGCTACAGCCATCACGGGCAGCGCAGTAGATAGTGGGATGCCTGCCGGTCTTGAGGGTGTGGACGCTGTGGACATGTGGCTTGGGAGCGTGGGCTCTGCGTGGCTTGGGAGGTCAGCTGATACGTGACGAGGTTCTAGGGGGTCAGCTGTGACGTGACGAGGCTCTGGAGGATCAGCTGAGGCTTGACTTGGCTCATGAAGGTCAGCTGTAACTTGGCTTGGCTCATGAAGATCTGCTGTAACTTGGCTTGGCTCATGAAGATCAACTGTGGCTTGGCTTGGCTCAGGGACAACAGCAGCAACTTGACTTGGCTCATGAAGATCTGCTGTAGCTTGGCATGGCTCATGGAAATCAGCTGCGGCTTGGCTTAATATAGACAACCCAGCTGTAATTCTACTTGACTCAGGAACAACAGCTGTAACTTGACTTGACTCATGGAGAACAGCTGTGACATGGCTTGACTCATGGGGAACAGCTGTGACTTGGCTTGACTCATGGGGAACAGCTGTGACTTGGCTTGACTCATGGGAACAACAGCTGTATCTTGGCTTGATTCATGGAGAACAACAGCTGTGTCTTGGTTTGACTCATGGAGAATAACAGCTGTATCTTGGCTTGATTCATGGAGAACAACAGCTGCGTCTTGGCTTGACTCATGGAGAACAGCTGTATCTTGGCTTGGCTCATGGAGAACAGCTGTATCTTGACTTGGCACAGAAAGTGTAGCCCTGACTTGACTTGACACCGGAGGATCAGGCATCACTTGATTGGCTTTAGGTGCAGCAGACATGGTGAGATGAGATTTGGATGAGATGATTTTGAATTGATGAGGCTCAGGCGTGGCAGCCATCTTGTGAACAGGCTTGGGGATGGCGGCCATCTTGTGAACTGGCTGTGGGAGGGCAGCCATGACAGGTACAGACTCTGGACGGGCAGGCATGGCGTGAGCAGGCCCTGGAGCGGCAGGCATGGCGTGAGCAGGCCCTGGAGCAGAAGACGTGACGTGGACAGGCCTTGGAGCAGAAGACGTGACGTGGACAGGCCTTGGAGCAGAAGACGTGACGTGAGTAAACTGTGACTTGGTAGATGTGACATGAGCAGACTTTGGCTTGGTGGATGTGACTTGAGCAGGCTTTGGCTTGGCAGACATGGCTTGAGCAGGCTTTGGCTTGGAGGACATGACGTGAACAGACTCTGGCTTGGTAGGCTTGGCATGAGAGGGCTCTGGTGTAGCAGACATGACATGAGCAGGTTGTGGTATGGGGGTCACTGCAGGATTGCGGGGTCCCTCATCCGCAATCCCAACAGTAAAAGGTGAGCCACTTAAGCGGAGTGCAAAGTCAATATATTGCTCCAGTGACCAGTGAATCTTTCCTCCAGGTAGGCAGGAACGAATGGGTTCGTTTAGTCCATGGTGGAAAATGTCCTTAAGTGCGACGTCATTAAACGGCACCAAATAACACAGGTCACAGAAATCAGTCACATAATCCTCAATGGGCCGGTTACCTTGGTGGAGGTGGAAGAGGCGTGATGCTGCATCCATGGTGATCTGTGTTTTTGAAAGCCGCTGGATCTGTGGTAGGCGAAGTATTCTGTAACGCGGGACTCGTGGGAGTGTATAAGATCCAAATGCGAGCTTTTATTGAACACAGCGTAGTCAGACAGGCAGGGTCAATCGCCAAACAAACAGTAATATCCAGGGCAAAAACAGAAGCAAGATCCAAATAAACAGGCAGAAGGTCAAAATCCAGGTGAGCAGTACAAAGTGACAAATAAACAAGGCTATGAAACAAGGCAAAAACTATGGCAATGAACTAGACAGAACTATGGTAAAAAACAAGGCAAAACAATGACAAGAAAAAAAACCGTGGCAAAAACAAGGCAATGAAACAGAAGAAAACGCTTAGTAGAATCCACACAGCAAAACAATACTTCGCAGTCTCTGTTTGGTTTAGGCCTCCTTTTATGGCCACCAAACAGGAAGTAACCAACGAGGCAGCAGAGGGAGCAGCAACAGTCAGTTCATGGGTAAGGGCTCCCTCTGCTGGCGTGGCGTTACATACACATTCTGCCAATT
>JAMKFB010000870.1:2687-14201 GCA_036247105.1 Cirrhinus mrigala
TTAAGTGTCAAGTAAGACTTGTCTAAGAGAAGGAGACTCTTAAAAAGAAGATAAAGCAACTTTTAGTTAAGTCTAAGATGATTCTTTGGTGTTGACCGATGTGACACTGAAGTATTATGAACTAAGGACTACAATGATGTCAGCCCAAATCAGTCCTCGACCTCTGAATCAGCCAACAATAAGTCACAGCAGAATAACACCAATCATTTAATGTACAGTTGAGGTGAAAAGTTTACAAACACAATCTGCAAAATGTTAATTATTTCACCAAAATGAGAGGGATCATACAAAATGTATTTTATTTTTTATTTATTGACCTGAATAAAATATTTCTCATGAAAGACATTTACATATAGTCCACAAGAAAATAATAGTTGAATTTATTTATTTATTTATTTTTGCTTAGTGATATTTGTTCATGAGTCCCTTCTTAGTCCTGAACAGTTAAACTGTCTGCTGTTCTTCAGAAAAATCCTTTAGGTCCCACAAATTCTTTGTTTTTTTGTTTGTTTGTTTTTTCTGTTTTTTTTTTTTTTCGGCATTTTTGTGGATTTTAACCCTCTCCAACAATGATTGTATGATTCTGAGATCCATCTTTTCACACTGATGACGCTAGTTTTACATAATGTTATGTTGAGAGATGTTGTTTTTTATGCTTTTTATGCCATGTTACCTTGTGTAAGGCCACGCCAGCAGAGGGAGCCCCCTCCCTTGGACTGACTGTTAGCGCTCCCTCTGTTGCTTCTTTGGTTACTTCCTGTTTGGTGGCCATATAAGGAGGCCTAAACCAAACAGGCCCTCACAAAGTATTGTTTTGCCTGTGCGGACTCTACCAAGCATTTTTCCTGTTTCATTGCCTTGTTTTTGTTATTTCCACGGTTTGGTTTCTTTGTCATAGTTTAGCCTTGTTTTTTTTGCCATAGTTTTTGCCTAGTTTCATAGCCTTGTTTATTTTGCTACTTTGGACTGCTCACCGGTATTTGGACTCATTGCCTGTTTTGCTGGATCACGCTTTTGTCTAGCCTTCGTATTACTGTTTGTTTGGAGATCGACCCTGCCTGTCTTGACTACGCTGTTTAATAAAGCTCGCATCTGGATCTTACACGCTTCCCTGGAGTGCCGTTACACCTTGTTGATTTAACGTGATTTTTTTTTTTTTAAACTAAAGCTTTATCCACCATATGCAGTGGTGCTTTAATAAATTACATAAAACTATGACAAAATGTACGATAAATCCAGATAAAACTAATAACAGAATAAAAAAAAAAACTTTGGTAAACTAGAAGTATTACATTTTTAAATAAATAATAGCATTTTAACAACCTTAATATTGTAGATTTTTAAACAAGTCAATAAGCAAAAACATTTTTTGGAAATTTTTATTTTTTTATTTTATTAATAGTACACAACAAATCCATACAGATTACAAATATACAGAGAAACATGTTACAGACATAGCTCATTTGCTTGAAATGCATCTGTTAAAATATAATATAACCCCATATAAAAGCAAAATCCAAAAAAAAAAAAAAGTACACTTCTTTGCTTAACGTAATATAAAACTTGCTTAACGTAATACAATATTACACAATAAGAACAATAACAGCATAAATAAAGTAATAAAAAAAATTTCTACATTTTTTTTTTAGAAGGACTTTTTGAATAACTTGAGCGTATGTAAATGATACCAGAATTTTAATTTTCAGAATTTTCAGTGGTTGAGTGAATGATCCCAGTTAGATGGGCAACTGAATTTTGCAGTAGCTAATGCCAAGTTATCCAAATCAGGGTAAGATTATCTGGCCCTCATTGATGATCCTGATGTCCCCTGGTCTATCATGGGCATTGTCTACTCAGTGCATCTTGGGATGAGGGCTTCATCTGCAGCCTGGAAAATGCACAGTTAAAAAATGAGATTCAGTACTACTTTGGAAATATCAAACTTAATTTCAATAATTTAGTAACATCAGTATTCTAAGGAATGTAAACTTGAATATAATAAGAACCAGTCGTGGTCAACAAAGACTGATTACAGATAACTGTTAGACCTCAGTTCTAGGATTGTGAATGGTAGGCCAAGACATACAATAGTGTCTGCCTAAAACAAACTGTAAAATTATATAGCACACTTCGAATACGTACATGGATAATGGCAGAAATGTCCAAAGTGTGGATGTTTTGGATGTTTCGGTAACTCTAATCTAAATGCAACTGCTACTGTGCACTCTTAACACACTGACACTTTCAAAAGACAAGGAAAGAGAAAAATAATAGATTAATATTAACATTTGCAACATCGTCAGACAAAGAGATTTTAAAAGTAGCAAAAATGTGAGTTTCATACATACCATTAATGTAAAGGCTTTGGACTGACAGTGAAGTGGATGTCAATAAGTGCAGTCGTCTGGTGAAATATCAGATATCTGTAAAATATCAGAAGTATGCATCAGTTTTAAAACAGTTAACAGTTAGGAGTACTGGATTATGCTTATCAAATAACATAAAGATGCATATCATTCAAAGCAGTAATCAGAGATGTATGCATGTGAAACAAAACAGAAGTAAAATTTTTTAATACTAATACTAAACAGCATTCAAAAAAAAAAAAAAAAAAAAAAAAATTTAGAATAAGAGGTCTTCACAGGACAGGAGAAACCAGATATCTAAACAGAAAGCATATTCAATGTTAATTTTCTTTACAACAACATGCATTGTACTGGCTTTTTGATTGTCTGTAATAGACTGCACTTTTTTTCACTCGTCCCCTGACTGCAGCCACCTAACGTTACTCTCACCTACATTTCAGCTAACGTTAGCATCTCAAACGAGCCCATCCTCTACACTGGATGCGGCACAGCCGCGACAAATCCCGTCAGTTCAAGCTCTTTGAAACAGCCACTTTGTCGCGTAACGTTAACGCACACAGCTTCAAGATGTTGCGGCACGGCAAGGCAACGGTAACGTCCGGTGTAACTTACACGGTTCAGTTTCTCATCATTATTCTGACTCGTCTAGTCAATGTACCGACATGCAAAGAAAAAGATTACACGCATTTCAAACACTCAAACGTTAATAGACACGACATTTTCAGAAGAGGCTAAAGCTAGTGTTAATGTTAGCTAACGTACAAACGCATAAAGGTGACTTTAAAAAACAATGTTGTTTGATATGACAAGTACATAAAACCTGAGTGAAAATATGCAAATTCAAATACGGAATGCCTACACTAAACTAAATTTTATTTTCAAGTTTTAACTAGATAAAAAAGTTCGTCAAGACAAACTTTAAGTTGGCTTGAGAAAGCCGGACCAGAAAGTTTGAAAGAGTTTGAGAAGTTTAAAAAGTTTAAAAAGTTTAAAAAGTTTTATAGCATGTTTCTAGCATGATTAGCCAGTTATTAGCATGTTGCTAGCATGATTAGCAAGTTGTTAGCATGTTGCTAGCATGTTTCTAACATGATTAGCATGTTGCTAGCATGTTTCTAACATGATTAGCAAGTTGTTAGCATGTTGCTAGCATGTTTCTAGCATGATTAGCAAGTTGTTAGCATGTTTCTAGCATGATTAGCAAGTTGTTAGCATGTTTCTAGCATGATTAGCAAGTTGCTAACATGTTTCTAACATGATTAGCAAGTTGTTAGGATATTGCTAGCATGTTTCTAGCATGATTAGCAAGTTGTTAGCATGTTGCTAGCATGTTTCTAACATGATTAGCAAGTTGTTAGCATATTGCTAGCATGTTTCTAGCATGATTAGCAAGTTGTTAGCATGTTGCTAGCATGTTTCTAACATGATTAGCAAGTTGCTAGCATATTGCTAGCATGTTTCTAGCATGATTAACAAGTTGTTAGCATGTTGCTAGCATGTTTCTAGCATGATTAGCAAGTTGCTAGCATGTTTCTAGCATGATTAGCAAGTTGTTAGCATGTTGCTAGCATGTTTTTTAACATGACTAGCATGTTGCTAGCATGTTTCTAGCATGATTAGCAAGTTGCTAGCATGTTTTCTAGCATGATTAGCAAGTTGTTAGCATGTTGCTAGCATGTTTCTAGCATGATTAGCAAGTTGCTAGCATGTTTCTAGCATGATTAGCAAGTTGCTAGCATGTTTCTAGCATGATTAGCAAGTTGTTAGCATGTTGCTAGCATGTTTCTAACATGATTAGCAAGTTGCTAGCATGTTTCTAGCATGATTAGCAAGTTGCTAACATGTTTCTAGCATGATTAGCAAGTTGTTAGCATATTGCTAGCATGTTTCTAGCATGAGTAGCAAAGTTGCTAGCATGTTTGTGGCATGATTAGCAAGTTGCTAGCATGTTTCTAGTATGATTAGCAAGTTGCTAGCATGTTTCTAGTATGATTAGCAAGTTGCTAGCATGTTTCTAGCATGATTAGCAAGTTGCTAGCATGTTTTTAGCATGATTAGCAAGTTGTTAGCATGTTTCTAGCATGATTAGCAAAGTTGCTAGCATGTTTGTGGCATGATTAGCAAGTTGCTAGCATGTTTCTAGCATGATTAACAAGTTGCTAGCATGTTTCTAGCATGATTAGCAAGTTGCTAGCATGTTTGTGGCATGGTTAGCAAGTTGCTAGCATGTTTCTAGTATGATTAGCAAGTTGCTAGCATGTTTCTAGTATGATTAGCAAGTTATTAGCATGATTCTGGTTGCTAGCCATAGATAGATAGATAGATAGATAGATAGATAGTTAGATAGTAATGGTTAGATAGATAGATAGATGAGTTTGAATGAGTTTGAATGGATTAGAAATACAGTACATAGAAGGAAAGCTTGATTGAGTCTCAAAGGATTCTGGGAGTTTTGACAGTTGGAGTTTGAAAAGTGTTGGCTCATTTGAACATTCCGTCAATGTAAGTCTATGGGATTTTTCCCAATTTTGATCGGCATTTTTAGGAAAATCGTAAGTCCGATCAGTTAGAAAAGATATAGCAACTCGAGTCAGACCAGTCTGAAGATCTGGGCTGAGTTTGGAGTTTGTAGAGTTAAAGCTCTAGGAGGAGATACAGTCAGAAAATTTAGTCTCAGAAGAATAATAATAACTAGATAAAAAAGTTCGTCAAGACAAACTTTAAGTTGGCTTGAGAAAGCCGGACCAGAAGGTTTGAAAGAGTTTGAAAAGTTTAAAAAGTTTAAAAAGTTTACAAGTTTTATAGCATGTTTCTAGCATGATTAGCCAGTTATTAGCATGTTGCTAGCATGATTAACAAGTTGTTAGCATGTTGCTAGCATGTTTCTAACATGATTAGCATGTTGCTAGCATGTTTCTAACATGATTAGCAAGTTGTTAGCATGTTGCTAGCATGTTTCTAGCATGATTAGCAAGTTGCTAGCATGTTTCTAGCATGATTAGCAAGTTGTTAGCATGTTGCTAGCATGTTTCTAGCATGATTAGCAAGTTGCTAACATGTTTCTAACATGATTAGCAAGTTGTTAGCATATTGCTAGCATGTTTCTAGCATGATTAGCAAGTTGTTAGCATGTTGCTAGCATGTTTCTAGCATGATTAGCAAGTTGTTAGCATGTTGCTAGCATGTTTCTAGCATGATTAGCAAGTTGCTAGCATATTGCTAGCATGTTTCTAGCATGATTAACAAGTTGTTAGCATGTTGCTAACATGTTTCTAGCATGATTAGCAAGTTGCTAGCATGTTTTCTAGCATGATTAGCAAGTTGTTAGCATGTTGCTAGCATGTTTTTTAACATGACTAGCATGTTGCTAGCATGTTTCTAGCATGATTAGCAAGTTGCTAGCATGTTTCTAGCATGATTAGCAAGTTGTTAGCATGTTTCTAGCATGATTAGCAAGTTGTTAGCATGTTGCTAGCATGTTTCTAGCATGATTAGCAAGTTGTTAGCATATTGCTAGCATGTTTCTAGCATGATTAGCAAAGTTGCTAGCATGTTTGTGGCATGATTAGCAAGTTGCTAGCATGTTTCTAGTATGATTAGCAAGTTACTAGCATGTTTCTAGTATGATTAGCAAGTTATTAGCATGATTCTGGTTGCTAGCCATAGATAGATAGATAGATAGATAGATAGATAGAGAGATAGATGAGTTTGAATGAGTTTGAATGGATTAGAAATACAGTACATAGAAGGGAAGCTTGATTGAGTCTCAAAGGATTCTGGGAGTTTTGACAGTTGGAGTTTGAAAAGTGTTGGCTCATTTGAACATTCCGTCAATGTAAGTCTATGGGATTTTTCCCAATTTTGTTCGGCATTTTTAGGAAAATCGTAAGTCCGATCAGTTAGAAAAGATATAGCAACTCGAGTCAGACCAGTCTGAAGATCTGGGCTGAGTTTGGAGTTTGTAGAGTTAAAGCTCTAGGAGGAGATACAGTCAGAAA
This sequence comes from Cirrhinus mrigala, assembly GCA_036247105.1. Taxonomy (NCBI): domain Eukaryota; kingdom Metazoa; phylum Chordata; class Actinopteri; order Cypriniformes; family Cyprinidae; genus Cirrhinus; species Cirrhinus mrigala. The sequence continues at coordinate 9,052 of JAMKFB010000870.1, forward strand.
ATTTTAGTCTCAGAAGAATAATAATAATAATAATAACTAGATAAAAAAGTTCGTCAAGACAAACTTTAAGTTGGCTTGAGAAAGCCGGACCAGAAAGTTTGAAAGAGTTTGAAAAGTTTAAAAAGTTTAAAAAGTTTTATAGCATGTTTCTAGCATGATTAGCCAGTTATTAGCATGTTGCTAGCATGTTTCTAACATAATTAACATGTTGCTAGCATGTTTCTAACATGATTAGCAAGTTGTTAGCATGTTGCTAGCATGTTTCTAGCATGATTAGCAAGTTGCTAGCATGTTTCTAGCATGATTAGCAAGTTGTTAACATGTTGCTAGCATGTTTCTAGCATGATTAGCAAGTTGCTAACATGCTTCTAACATGATTAGCAAGTTGTTAGCATATTGCTAGCATGTTTCTAGCATGATTAGCAAGTTGTTAACATGTTGCTAGCATGTTTCTAACATGATTAGCAAGTTGTTAGCATATTGCTAGCATGTTTCTAGCATGATTAGCAAGTTGTTAGCATGTTGCTAGCATGTTTCTAGCATGATTAGCAAGTTGCTAGCATTGCTAGCATGTTTTCTGGCATGATTAACAAGTTGTTAGCATGTTGCTAGCATGTCTCTAGCATGATTAGCAAGTTGCTAGCATGTTTCTAACATGATTAGCAAGTTGTTAGCATGTTGCTAGCATGTTTTTTAGCATGACTAGCATGTTGCTAGCATGTTTCTAGCATGATTAGCAAGTTGCTAGCATGTTTCTAGCATGATTAGCAAGTTGCTAGCATGTTTCTAGCATGATTAGCAAGTTGTTAGCATGTTGCTAGCATGTTTCTAGCCTGATTAGCAAGTTGCTAGCATGTTTCTAGCATGATTAGCAAGTTGTTAGCATGTTGCTAGCATGTTTTCTAGCATGATTAGCAAGTTGCTAGCATGTTTCTAGCATGATTAGCAAGTTGTTAGCATGTTGCTAGCATGTTTCTAGCATGATTAGCAAGTTGTTAGCATGTTGCTAGCATGTTTTTTAGCATGACTAGCATGTTGCTAGCATGTTTCTAGCATGATTAGCAAGTTGCTAGCATGTTTCTAACATGATTAGCAAGTTGCTAGCATGTTTCTAGCATGATTAGCAAGTTGCTAGCATGTTTCTAGCATGATTAGCAAGTTGTTAGCATGTTGCTAGCATGTTTCTAGCATGATTAGCAAGTTGTTAGCATGTTGCTAGCATGTTTCTAGCATGATTAGCAAGTTGTTAGCATGTTGCTAGCATGTTTTTTAGCATGACTAGCATGTTGCTAGCATGTTTCTAGCATGATTAGCAAGTTGCTAGCATGTTTCTGGTTGCTAGCCATAGATAGATAGATAGATAGTAAAGGTTAGATAGATAGATAGATGAGTTTGAATGAGTTTGAATGGATTAGAAATACAGTACATAGAAGGGAAGCTTGATTGAGTCTCAAAGGATTCTGGGAGTTTTGACAGTTGGAGTTTGAAAAGTGTTGGCTCATTTGAACATTCCGTCAATGTAAGTCTATGGGATTTTTCCCAATTTTGATCGGCATTTTTAGGAAAATTGTAAGTCCGATCAGTTAGAAAAGATATAGCAACTCGAGTCAGACCAGTCTGAAGATCTGGGCTGAGTTTGGAGTTTGTAGAGTTAAAGCTCTAGGAGGAGATACAGTCAGAAAATTTAGTCTCAGAATAATAATAATAATATAACTAGATAAAAAAGTTCGTCAAGACAAACTTTAAGTTGGCTTGAGAAAGCCGGACCAGAAAGTTTGAAAAAGTTTGAAAAGTTTGAAAAGTTTGAAAAGTTTGAAAAGTTTCAAAAGTTTGAAAAGTTAAGAAGTTTCAAAAGTTTAAATAGTTCAAGAAGTTTAAGACGTTTTAAGTTTGGATGGTTTTCAGTCTGAAATATTTAGAAGTTTTAAAGTTTGAATGTAGTCTGTCAGATAGATAGATAGATAGTATTGGTCAGATTATCAATCGACAGAAAGATAGATGATTCTAACATTATTACCAAGTTACTAGCATGTTGCTAGTCTGTTTCTAGCATGATTAGCAAGTTGTTAGCATGTTTTTAGCATGATTAGCAAAGTTGCTAACATGTTTCTAACATGATTAGCATGTCGATTGCATGTTTCTAGCATGATTAGCAAAGTTGCTAGCATGTTTCTAACATGATTAGCAAAGTTGCTAGCATGTTACTAGCATGACTAGCATGTCGCTAGCATGTTTCTAGCATGACTAGCATGTCGCTAGCATGTTTCTAACATGATTAGCAAAGTTGCTAGCATGTTTCTAGCATGGCTAGCATGTTGCTAGCATGTTTCTACCATGACTAGCATGTCACTAGCATGTTTCTAGCATGACTAGCATGTCGCTAGCATGTTTCTAGCATGATTAGCATGTCACTAGCATGTTTCTAACATGATTAGCAAAGTTGCTAGCATGTTTCTAGCATGTCGCTAGCATGTTTCTAGCATGATTAGCATGTCACTAGCATGTTTCTAACATGATTAGCAAAGTCGCTAGCATGTTTCTAGCATGACTAGCATGTTGCTAGCATGTTTCTACCATGACTAGCATGTCACTAGCATGTTTCTAGCATGACTAGCATGTCGCTAGCATGTTTTTTAGCATGATTAGCATGTCGCTAGCATGTTTCTAGCATGACTAGCATGTCGCTAGCATGTTTCTAGCATGATTAGCAAAGTTGCTAGCATGTTACTAGCATGACTAGCATGTCACTAGCATGTTTCTAGCATGACTAGCATGTCGCTATCATGTTTCTAGCATGACTAGCATGTCGCTAGCATGTTTTCTAGCATGACTAGCATGTTTCTAGCATGACTAGCATGTCGCTAGCAGATTTTTTAGCATGACTATCATGTCGCTAGCATGTTTCTAGCATGATTAGCAAAGTTGCTAGCATGTTTCTGGTTGCTAGCCAAAGATAGATAGATGAGTTTGAATGAGTTTGAATGGATTAGAAATACAGTACATAGAAGGGTTGAAGTTTGATTGAGGCTCAAAGGATTCTGGGAGTTTTGACAGTTGGAATTTGAAAAGTGCTGGCTCATTTGAACATTCCGTCAATGTAAGTCTATGGGATTTTTCCCAGTTTTAAACGTCATTTTTAGGAAAACCGTAAGTCCGATCAGTTAGAAAAGATATAGCAACTCGAGTCAGATCAGTTTGAAAATCCGGGCTGAGTTTGGAGTTTGAAGAGTTAAAGCTCTAGGAGGAGTAGCAGTCAGAAATTTTAGTCTCAGAAGAAGAATAATAATAACTAGATAAAAAAGTTCGTCAAGACAAACTTTAAGTTGGCTTGAGAAAGCCGGACCAGAAAGTTTGAAAAAGTTTGAAAAGTTTGAAAAGTTTGAAAAGTTTGAAAAGTTTGAAAAGTTTCAAAAGTTTGAAAAGTTAAGAAGTTTCAAAAGTTTAAATAGTTCAAGAAGTTTAAGACGTTTTAAGTTTGGATGGTTTTCAGTCTGAAATATTTAGAAGTTTTAAAGTTTGAATGTAGTCTGTCAGATAGATAGATAGATAGTATTGGTCAGATTATCAATCGACAGAAAGATAGATGATTCTAACATTATTACCAAGTTACTAGCATGTTGCTAGTCTGTTTCTAGCATGATTAGCAAGTTGTTAGCATGTTTTTAGCATGATTAGCAAAGTTGCTAACATGTTTCTAACATGATTAGCATGTCGATTGCATGTTTCTAGCATGATTAGCAAAGTTGCTAGCATGTTTCTAACATGATTAGCAAAGTTGCTAGCATGTTACTAGCATGACTAGCATGTCGCTAGCATGTTTCTAGCATGACTAGCATGTCGCTAGCATGTTTCTAACATGATTAGCAAAGTTGCTAGCATGTTTCTAGCATGGCTAGCATGTTGCTAGCATGTTTCTACCATGACTAGCATGTCACTAGCATGTTTCTAGCATGACTAGCATGTCGCTAGCATGTTTCTAGCATGATTAGCATGTCACTAGCATGTTTCTAACATGATTAGCAAAGTTGCTAGCATGTTTCTAGCATGTCGCTAGCATGTTTCTAGCATGATTAGCATGTCACTAGCATGTTTCTAACATGATTAGCAAAGTCGCTAGCATGTTTCTAGCATGACTAGCATGTTGCTAGCATGTTTCTACCATGACTAGCATGTCACTAGCATGTTTCTAGCATGACTAGCATGTCGCTAGCATGTTTTTTAGCATGATTAGCATGTCGCTAGCATGTTTCTAGCATGACTAGCATGTCGCTAGCATGTTTCTAGCATGATTAGCAAAGTTGCTAGCATGTTACTAGCATGACTAGCATGTCACTAGCATGTTTCTAGCATGACTAGCATGTCGCTAGCATGTTTCTAACATGACTAGCATGTTTCTAGCATGATTAGCAAAGTTGCTAGCATGTTACTAGCATGACTAGCATGTCACTAGCATGTTTCTAGCATGACTAGCATGTCGCTATCATGTTTCTAGCATGACTAGCATGTCGCTAGCATGTTTCTAGCATGACTAGCATGTTTCTAGCATGACTAGCATGTCGCTAGCAGATTTTTTAGCATGACTATCATGTCGCTAGCATGTTTCTAGCATGATTAGCAAAGTTGCTAGCATGTTTCTGGTTGCTAGCCAAAGATAGATAGATGAGTTTGAATGAGTTTGAATGGATTAGAAATACAGTACATAGAAGGGTTGAAGTTTGATTGAGGCTCAAAGGATTCTGGGAGTTTTGACAGTTGGAATTTGAAAAGTGCTGGCTCATTTGAACATTCCGTCAATGTAAGTCTATGGGATTTTTCCCAGTTTTAAACGTCATTTTTAGGAAAACCGTAAGTCCGATCAGTTAGAAAAGATATAGCAACTCGAGTCAGATCAGTTTGAAAATCCGGGCTGAGTTTGGAGTTTGAAGAGTTAAAGCTCTAGGAGGAGTAGCAGTCAGAAATTTTAGTCTCAGAAGAAGAATAATAATAATAAGTTTAAATAGCATATCAGTAAGTTGGCTTTCTCAAGCCAACTTAATAATAACTGGAAGTTTAAATAGCAGATCAGTAAGTTGGCTTTCTCAAGCCAACTTAATAATAACTGGAAGTTTAAATAGCAGATCAGTAAGTTGGCTTTCTCAAGCCAACTTAAT
>JAMKFB010000871.1:0-13651 GCA_036247105.1 Cirrhinus mrigala
AACCTTCCCCGGACTTTTAACTCACATTACCCATCACCCCGTACCTGGGACCCCGCCTTCCGGTTCCGGGTCGCTCGGGTCACTTCCCTCGGTCGGCCATTTTAGGCCGCCGCGTCGGCAGCTTCCTCGCGAAGTTTTGTCTAGTTTTACTAACAATCCTGAGCGTTTTCCCTTGTTTACTCACCTCTTGTTGCCAACCGGACTGTTTATTCTCTTATTGATTGTATCGCTGCCTGCCTACCGACGTCTCGCCTGGATTATCGTTTACGTTTTGGATTGTCTGCTTGTTCCCGTTTGCTGGTGTGTTGACCTCTGCCTGTTTGACTACGCTCTTAAATAAAGTTTGTCGCACATGGATCCCACGCCTCCGACTCCGTCTGTGGACGCGTTACAGAAAACTTCGCCGCCATCGGATCCAGCGACTACTTCCGCGTCTACCGCGACACCATCGGACCCCGCGATGGTGCGTCACATCACCACGGAATTATCCGCTCAGGCTTCGACCCTCCTTGCTCATCAACAACAGCTGGACCGCCTCACCGACCTCACGGCACAGCTGGTAAGAGCGTTGCAAGGTTTACAGTTGACGGCGCCGCCCGTAACTCCTCCCGCGACCACACCACCGGCCGTTCAATCTGTCTCCGCCAGTCCACGTCTTGCTTTTCCTGAGAAGTTTGATGGGACTCCTGCTAAATGTAAAGGGTTCCTCTTGCAATGTTCCCTCTTTGTGAGTCAACAGCCGCACCTCTACCCCACGGATGAGAGCAAAGTTGCGTTTGTGTGCTCGCTACTCTCTGGAAGAGCTTTGGACTGGGCCACTGCTGTCTGGCGTTTTGACCGTCCTGCCTATCCCTCTTTCGCGGCTTTCTTACAGCGATTCAAAGAGGTATTTCAACCAAGCACTGAGGGTGGTGAGGCCGGGGAGCAGATCATGGCACTGAGGCAGGGCAGGAGGACCGCCGCGGATTATGCGCTTACCTTTCGCACCCTGGCAGCCCAGAGCGGTTGGACTGATGAACCACTCAAGTTGCACTACCGCAAGGGGCTGCATCCAGATCTACAGGTAGAACTTGCCTGCCGTGACGAGAACCTCACCCTGGAACAATACATAGATCTCTCTATTCGGGTGGATAACCTTATGAGAGCACGAAAGCCCGGCCGTTTGTCACCCGCCGTATCGCTGGTTTCACCTAGCTCTGAAGCTACCCCTGAACCAATGCAGCTAGGAGCTACCAAGCTAACTCTGGAGGAGAGGGAGAGAAGAATCCGGGGCAACTTGTGTTTATATTGCGGACAAGCAGGCCACCTCAGGGCTAGCTGCCCAACTCGTCCGCCACGCCAACCTACCTCGGTGAGTGAACTCAAATCCCTTCCTAACTGTTGTCACATTCCAGTAACTATAACTCATAATGATGTCACTGTGAAGACAACAGCCCTAATTGACTCTGGCGCCGCTGGAAACTTCATCGATGCGGATTTCGTTGCCACTAATCACTTGCCAATCCTCTCTTGTTCTCCCCATGTCGCAGTGGCCGCCCTCGACGGGCGACCGTTAGGAACAGGGAAGGTTCATCACACCACACAGGATCTCACCCTCCACGTTGAACCTGCCCACCAAGAGACCATACGCTTCTTCATCATCCCATCACCGCAGTCACCCGTCATCCTGGGCTACCCTTGGCTAAATCAGCATGGACCATCCATCACCTGGGCCACTCGCACCATCACTCGCTGGTCTCCTCACTGCTACCAACGCTGCACACTACCCAGAAGCACGTCACAAGTCACACCCGGGACTCACGTTGCAGGAAGCACTGTACCCACCGCATATCAGGACCTGCTTGAGGCCTTCAGCCGCACCAGAGCCACCCAGCTGCCACCGCATCGTCCCGGCGATTGCGCCATCGACCTCATCCCGGGCGCAACACCCCCGCGGGGGCGCATCTTCCCCCTGTCACAAGCTGAATCTGAGGCTATGAATACGTACATCAGGGAGGAATTGGCTAAAGGCTTCATCACTCCATCAACCTCGCCGGCCTCAGCAGGTTTCTTCTTCGTGAAAAAGAAAGATGGGGGCCTTCGTCCCTGTATCGATTATCGGGGTCTCAACGAGGTGACCATCAAGTACCGTTACCCACTCCCGCTCGTCCCCTCAGCCCTTGAACAGCTACGCTCTGCCAAGATCTTCACCAAACTCGACTTGCGCTCCGCCTACAATCTCATTCGAATTCGAGCAGGGGATGAGTGGAAGACGGCCTTCTCGACTACCTCAGGTCACTATGAATACAGGGTCATGCCCTTCGGATTGGCCAACAGTCCGTCTTACTTCCAGGCTTTTGTTAATGAGGTCTTCCGGGATATGCTGAACCGCTGGGTGATCGTTTACATTGATGACATCCTCATTTTTTCCAGCTCTCTCGCCGAACACATCCAACATGTCAGGGCGGTACTCCAGCGTCTCATCTCCCATCAGCTGTTTGCCAAGGAGGAGAAATGTGAATTTCATCAGGACAAGGTAACCTTCCTCGGTTATATCATTAGTCCGGAGGGAGTCGCCATGGACGACAAGAAAGTCAACGCCGTACTGAGTTGGCCACGCCCCACCACGCTCAGGGAACTACAGCGCTTCCTGGGCTTCGCTAACTTTTATCGCCGCTTCATCCGGCATTTCAGCACCATCGCAGCTCCCCTTACGGCCATGGTCAAGAAGGGTATCTCCCGTCTCAGCTGGTCGCAACCTGCCCTACAGGCCTTTGACGACCTTCGTCGGAGGTTTAGCACCGCTCCCATCCTCCATCACCCAGACCCTGACAAGCCCTTCATTGTAGAGGTAGATGCATCAAGTACCGGCGTCGGAGCGGTACTGTCTCAACGGCAGGGGGACCCTCCCAAGATGTTTCCCTGCGCATATTATTCTCACAAGCTAAGCCCGACTGAAAGAAATTATGACGTGGGTAACCGCGAACTTCTAGCAATAAAGCTGGCCTTCGAGGAGTGGCGACACTGGCTCGAGGGCTCAAAACACCCTTTCGTGGTACTTACGGATCACAAGAACTTGGAGTACTTACGCTCAGCAAAGATGCTCAACCACCGCCAGGCCAGATGGGCATTATTCTTTACCCGCTTCGACTTCCAGGTCACATACCGCCCAGGCTCACAGAACACTAAAGCTGACGCCCTATCTCGCATTCATGACCCTGGTCCGCCAACCATTTCGCCTGAACCCATACTCCCCTCAACCATGATCGTTGCTCCTGTAGCCTGGGACGTCATGACGGAGATTTCCGAAGCTCAGGTTCAGGACCCTCCTCCTGCTGACTGCCCGGCCGACCTCACCTACGTTCCTCTCAACCTGCAACAACGAGTGTTATCAGAGGTTCATTCTATTCCTAGTTCTGGTCATCCGGGTATCGAAGCCACCCTTCACCTTCTCGGCAACCGGTTCTGGTGGCCCACCGTGCGCCCTGACACCATCGACTTCATTCGAAACTGTACCGTCTGTAATACCTCCAAGGTCCCGCGTCGACTGCCCGCCGGACTTCTTCAGCCCCTGCCTGTGCCTCTCCGTCCTTGGTCACACATCGCTGTGGATTTCCTCACTGACCTACCACCCTCCAACGGACACACTACTATCCTCTCCGTAGTTGATCGGTTCTCTAAGGGTTGCCGCTTCATTCCCCTTCCCAAACTCCCTACTGCCATGGAGACAGCCGAACTTTTATGCAACTGGGTCTTCAGACTCTACGGCCTGCCAGAAGACATTGTATCCGATCGCGGACCTCAGTTCACTTCACGTCTATGGGCTAGCTTCTTCCGCCTCCTGGGGGTCAACATAAGCCTCACTTCCGGATATCACCCCCAGGCTAACGGTCAGGCCGAGAGGTTGAACCAGGAGTTGACTCGCTTCCTCCGTTCATACTGTCAGAACCACCAAGAGGACTGGAGCCGCTTCCTGTTCTGGGCTGAGTATGCCCAGAATTCCTTAGTCAAACCCGCTACTAATCTTACCCCGTTTCAGTGTACCCTAGGGTTTCAACCGCCTCTATTCCCCTGGTCTGGGGAACCATCTGAATTACCAGCAGTCAACTCCTGGTTCCAACGCAGTGAGGAGATCTGGGATCAGGCACACGTCCATCTTCAGGGCGCCATCCGTCGCACAGAGACTCAGGCCAACCGCCGACGCCGGCCCAACCCACCTTACGAACCCGGACAATGGGTCTGGCTCTCGACCCGGGACCTCCGACTCCGCCTGCCCTGCAAAAAACTTAGTCCCAGGTACGTGGGTCCTTTCAAAATAATCAAACAGATAACCCCTGTATCATTTCGACTGCAACTTCCCCCTGAATACCGTATCCCACCCACATTTCATGTTTCTCTGTTTAAGCCCGCTGGTCCCCCGGAAGGAGTGGAGAACCTAGACGAGACCGCTTCCCAGGGACCTCCCCCCATCATCACTGACGGCGAGGAGGTGTATCGCGTCAACAGCATCCTGGACTCCCGACGCCGGAGAGGTCGCCTAGAATACTTGGTCGACTGGGAGGGCTTTGGTCCCGAAGAAAGATCTTGGGTCGCCTCTGGAGACATCCTGGACCCGTCACTCACCACAGACTTTCACTCCAATCACCCAGATCGACCAGCACCCCGCGGTAGGGGTAGACCCCGGCGTCGGCCACCTCCTCGCGCCAGGAGTCGCTCGCAGGGGGGGGGCTCTGTCACAAACGCGGTCTCTGTGGCTCCCTCCGACCGCCGCCAGCGGGAACCTTCCCCGGACTTTTAACTCACATTACCCATCACCCCGTACCTGGGACCCCGCCTTCCGGTTCCGGGTCGCTCGGGTCACTTCCCTCGGTCGGCCATTTTAGGCCGCCGCGTCGGCAGCTTCCTCGCAAAGTTTTGTCTAGTTTTACTAACAATCCTGAGCGTTTTTCCTTGTTTACTCACCTCTTGTTGCCAACCGGACTGTTTATTCTCTTATTGATTGTATCGCTGCCTGCCTACCGACGTCTCGCCTGGATTATCGTTTACGTTTTGGATTATCTGCTTGTTCCCGTTTGCTGGTGTGTTGACCTCTGCCTGTTTGACTACGCTCTTAAATAAAGTTTGTCGCACATGGATCCCACGCCTCCGACTCCGTCTGTGGACGCGTTACACTGATATGGGTTTCAGAAGTGGGTGTGTCAAATGGCTCGATAGCACCACCTATAAAATTTCAACAAAGTCCCCCTCGAGCTATGTTTTACATACATGTACGAAATTCGGTAGACACATGTAACACACCAATACCTACAAAAAAAAGTCCCTTGGTACGAAGTCCGAAACCCAGAAGGAAATCTGTTATTTTGAATTTTGAATTTTTTAAATTGCAAAGATCTTGAGTTTTTGTTGAAGGGCGTGTCTGTGGTGGCCTGACAAACTTCAATGAAACTTCGCCATGAAAAAGGAAGTTGTTATAATTCAGGCATACAATGTCCGATCTGCAACAAAATTTACAGGAGTCCTGTCATGAACACATGTCCATGCCCGTATTCAGTTATAGTCATAGCGCTACCTGTTGGCAACAGGTAATGGCATGTTTTACGCTTTAACACACTTTTTATAGAGATTTAATAACATCAACATTACATTTGGTCAGTCTACTCTACAGGTCTTTGCAATGTTAAATTGCGAAAATCTAGAGTTTTCGTTAAAGGGTGTGTCCGTGGCGGCCTGACAAATTTCGATGTTTCACTATGGGAATAGAAGGTGTTGTAGTTCAGCCATACAATGTCCGATCTGCCCCAAACTTCCTGGCCTGAACACATCTAAAGGCCAACATTCTGTTATAATCATAGCATCACCTGCTGGCAACAGGGTACATCATGCTTTGCACTAACCTAAACATACCATGTTCAATCTGCACCAAACTTCATATGCTTATAAAAGTGCTGGCCTAAAGACATACATGCCAATATCCAGTTATAGTCATAGCACCACCACCTGGTAGCAGGAAGTCTGGCACATATAAAAGACTTTGACATATTCTTTCTATATTTACCACTTTAAATGCATATTGCCTACCGTTTGCTGTTTTCCTATAGCCTAGGTGTGAGGGCTGCTTTCAACGCTGCTTGCAGCTTTAATTAATTCTTTTTATTTTTTATTTAAGCAATACAGCTATACAGGTATGTGACAATCAATAAATCTTAGAAATGTATGTTTCTTTATGTGTCTGTATGTTTTATGTATTCCTATAGGATTTTTTTGCTCCTGCACTTGTGAAGTATTTGTATTTAATGATTGTATAATAATAATAAAAAAAAAAAAAAAAAACTGTACATGCAAATAATATATTATTATTGGAATAACATGAAATTAAAGAATACCTAAAGAGAGTACATTTTCATGACTGCTTAAAACACTCTTAAGTACACTTTTTAAACATTCTCTTGAGGTCAAAGGTAATAAGGTCCAATTAAAAGTTTGTTTTAATATTTTTGTGCTATACAGAAATGCACCTATTTTGTTGTTTTGGCTCTAAAGTCTAAATAATACATATTACCTATTACATTAAATAATAATACATTAATTATTATTCCACACATAAATCTACTAAATTGCAGCTTCATCATTGCAAATGTGTAATGAAAAATATATTTAATATGACATAAGTTTCAAAAGAAATTACAAGTTTTTATTTATTTATTTATTTATTTATTTATTTATTTATTTATTTGCATGCGATAAATGCAACAATCCATCTAGTGCATTTTTACAGCACAGTGAAGAAGCAGCAAAGTAGAATCCAAAAACATGTTATTGTCTAAACGGCCCCTGGCGGGTATAATTTGTTTGAAATTTAATGAAATTTCGCTACTATTCACATGAGCACTTTACATATAAGGTCCCAGACTTATATGCTCAGCTGCACTCTTTTATGTAACTCACTTTGACATGAGTGCATTAGAACAGAATTTAAATTTCATATGTAAATGTTAACAACTGGCTCTCTAAGGTATAATTATATGTAAAATATGAGGATCTGTAGGTCCTAGAGAATAATATCAAACCATAGACAATGAAATGTGTCTCAGACAATGAGGTCTATCGCTGGGTGTTAGCTATTCTTTTGCAAGGGAGGAGTTTGGATGGGCCTCTCTGTGTGTGTGTGTGTGTGTGTCTGTGTGCATGAGATGAGGATATCCCCTCAGAGTGTATGTGTGAGCATGTGTATTCGAAATGCATCAAGCATTCTCACGAATTTGTTTCCATAGTAACCCTGACCTTTGGCTTGTTTTGCTCTGTTTTGGATTCTATCCCTTTGTCTCTTTCTTTTATATTTCTCTGAATTTGCTTGGTTCATTGCATTATTGTTAACTTGCATTATTGCTCATCAAATTGAATTTTTCCAGTTCCCATGAGACTTTCCTGGGAAATCATACTAAAAATGCCTTAATTATTGTATAGTTGCACTCTGAGTAGCCTAATAAACTGAGATGTGGATTCAAAAATAATAATAATAATAATGATAATAATCATATTTATTCTACTCTGGTGGGCATATCAGTAACTTGTTTTACTTTTATCCACTCAGACATGCTTTTTATTCATTGTCAAATGCTTTCTAGTATCATTTTGTCTCTTTGCATTCAAATCCAACATCCAAATACTTACCTCACTCACTGATCACACAATACTACCTTTTAGCTGTTTTATATCAATAATGAAAAAAAGATTGACCAATTGTTAGAAACTGACTACAAAGCATAACCTGTAATAACTGGTTTTAATTTAATTTTAGTTTTTCCAGTAGTCCTTCATAACCAAACATTGATGATTTAACAACTGGATTTAGCACTTAGAACAGGACTGATGGCCATATTTTACAGCTGTGAATGAAATCAATTGATCTAAAAACAACAACAACAACAACAAAACAGCTATTTCCTTTACTCTGTACATTGAAATATAATGGAACATCAATGGTAAAATGCTATTTAGATGCTAAAATACTGTTGTTAAATTAAGTACTACAAATTTACAGTTTATAGAATTTAAAATGAATCATTCACACTGAAAAAATGTAAATTGATATTCCCAGAATTGCCTGTGTGAATTATTGCATTGCACCTGAAAACAAATGTTAGATTATCTTGAGCAATTTTTTGCTTATTAGTATGGTTGAATTGGATCATCGAAGGTCGGCAGCAAAGACATCGGTTAATAAAATGGGATTAAATGCATAAAAGATATTTGTATTATTTAGTTGAATTTCACTGTTTTTATTCAGTTTGAGGAATACTGAATCTGTTTTTTGTGAATGAGATGAATTAATGCATGTTCACATTTATTCTAGAAGTAACATCTTACTCCCGATTTCTCTCAACATGGGGACAGGAGAGCTTTTAATCAATAAATGGGGGGAAAAGTAACTGGCGTTACTTATTTAAAAAAGTAACTCAGATATTTTCTTGTCAATTTAAAAATAATGCGCTACTTTACTAGTTACTTGGAAAAAGTAATAATATTACGTAACTCGCGTTACTTGTAATGCGTTAACCCCAACACTGCTGACAACTGAATATACTGGAGTCTAATTTTGGATGAGCGAGCAGGATTTTTCTTGAAACCCTCCTAAACAATATGTGGTGATGTAGGGGCTATTTGACTTTTTTTTTAGGCTTTCTGGCCCCTAGATTCAAATAATCTCTGCAGTTTTTCAGCTGTGATCTTTGAAGAGAAGGACGATATAGACACATGTCCTCTTCCAGGCAGATATGTAATTATTTATTTCTTAATTATTGCCCTGATGGTGGAAATGGGGATTTTCAATGCTTTAGCTGTTTTCTTACAGCCACTTTCTATTTTGTGAAGCTCAGCAATCTTGTCCCGCATATCAGAACTACATTCTTTGTTTTTACTTCTTGTGATGGCCGATTTGAATTTGGCCTTTGTGCTCCTCATATTTATAATCCTGTGTAACAGGAAGTCATGGCTGGACAACTTCATGCTCCTAGTCTCCCTAGTGTGCAAAAACATGTAAATATGGATGGGAATATAGGGGTGCCAATAATTGTGGCCAACATAAACTAGAGAAAAGCATTTATTTCAGAATGAGATTTCCTTCCCACTTTCCATTGTTTTACTTAAGTGAAAGGTTTTGTGATTTTTTTGAATGAAAGATCAAAAGGATAAACAATGCGGATTTATTTCCACAGCTGTCTTTGCTCATATTTACCAAGGGTCCCAATATTTGTGTATAGGCCCATATACTGTATAACGTGTGTGTGTTTTTTTTATCTTACCCAGAACACCAACTGAGACAAGATAACTGCTGATCCAAAGGTATCTTATCAACAAATCTGGAAATCATTTTGCAGAAGCAGTTTGTTTGACCACCAAGATCACACTCTCCCGCCTCGGAAATCCCATTTTAACCCGACTGTCACTATATACACAAACACATGTGAATTCACATGAGAAAAAGGAGACTTGTTTTAAGAATAACATAAAATTGAATACAGCGCACAAGCATGTGTTTGTATATAGGAGTGTGTGTATATGTGTGTTAGTGCATTACACAATGAAAGCTGTGACTGTATCAGGGCATCAGGAGATTGTATGACTAAAGGGCAGTAGGTTAATAGGATTGCTTTATTGCTTCTGATAATCATCCGCAAGGCTGTGTTTGAAGGCCTTGCTCTGTCCTCTTCATTCAGAACTATCAATATACACTCATATAAAGACAGACACAAAGAAACTCCCACACAGTCCTTGTGATATGTAGTCTTTTGTAAACCATTACACAGGACCACAGGAAATGCTAACACTCATATTTGTGTTATTGTTCTGTATTTATATCCCCTAAGAATTATCCAGGTTGGTGCATGTGGGTATGTGCGGCTGCTGTGTTTTGGAGTTGATAAGAATGTAGTCATGCAGAGGATGAAAAAGCAAGGCAGTGGGGCATCAGATTAACGCAGGAAGCAATTACAATACTGTGTGTCTGCATGTAACTAAATAGTGGCTAAGTATATAGGTTGCTTCTTAGTCCCACACATACTGAATTTTTTCATACACGACATCCGTGACCGATATCAGTGGAAAATGTGCGTGACGTAGGTGTTTAATATCTCTGAGCAGGAAAATAAATGGCATGGACAGCATTATGCAGTTTTCTGTGTTACAGCTTGATACTTCACGAATCTTATTTACTGCCATTGGTCATGCGATAAATAAAATAACTCATTCCTTGCAGTGAACCATCTTTGCTGTAAATGCTGAAAAATTGGAAAGCTGTTTGTGCTTGAACTCGTATTCCTCTGAGAGTGAAGGTTGTCTTGGATGCAGATGAGGGCTGTTCTCTCTGTTCTTATTTCTTTCTAATTAAATTACTATAAAAATATATCCTATCTCACCAGACGTTCTTTTCGGCTTGCTCTAAAATTGCTTCTAGCAGTAGTGCCTTGAATTTTCTTCTGCAGTGTATGCTGTATATGTGCAAACTTTTAATAACTTTAATTACAGTTATCGCTGACCAGCAGCTCACTCTATAAATCAAACACTCATACTCATTTCTACAGGTGTTCTTGTCTGACAGACACGAAGCAATTTATATCTAGCCACCATGACACTGGAGTTAATGGTTATATTATCACCTCAGCCCCTGTGAATATTGCCAATGTGCCCAATTACTTTATATAAAAAAACATATTATACGCATTTGATTAAGAAGATTGATATGGGTTGTCTGGTTTGTTTTATCAGGCATTTTATTATAATACAGCACTACGTATTAAAAAAAATATAGACTCTAGGAAAGCAAAGTCTGTGTGGTTATTATAGGGTATGTGCGTTTGTTCATACTAAGCATTCATTTCAATTTCAATTTCAACCCTTATAGAGGTTTTTTTTACTATCATTCTGAATACTATTTCGACTCAAAATTCTGTTTATTTTGATAATAACGCTTACTGTGTTTGTTGTTTTAAATGCACAGTATTCCAGTACCATATGTGACTCTGGATCACAATGTATACTGTATTTTTTTTTTTCAAAATCATTAGGATATTAAGTAAAGATCATGTTCCATGAAGATATTTTGTAAATTTCCCTTAAATATATCAAAACTTAATTTCTGATTAGTAATATATCTATGGAATGCTTTCAATTTGTATAATAAAAAATGTGTTAAATGGTTAACGGTAAAAGACTGTAAAATTTACAGTGAATAACCGTAAACTGACACTCCCAGAATTCCCTGTGTTACATTTTCTTTTTTTAAATTTGATGTTTTTTTTGTTTGTTTTTTTTTGTAGAAATAACTTTTTCTTCTTAGTTTTTTTCTTAGCAGTTTTGTACATTAGGGTTTTGTGTTACATCTAATGTTGTTAAATGAATGTTTATTGCATTATTTCAGTTTCATGTGTGTTACCATGATGGTGTTTAGTGTTTGTGTGAATGACACCGTGCAGCTTCTATATATGTTAAAAGCTGTTTGTGATGAGCTTTGGTTTGTCATGTAACTTTCTCATCACCACCTGTTTTTGGTGGTTATCAGTGTATTACAAAGGTACAACAAAGAGTTCAGTACTTGAATAGGTTGGTACATTAACATTATATCAGTTAATGAAATTACAGTATTTACCTGTAAAAGTGAAACCATAAAATGTAAAACATTGCTACCTTATCTTTTACGGTAAAATTCCGGCAACCACAGTTGCAGTTTTTCTTTACCGTAAATTTTATGTATTTTTTTTTTTTTTTTTACAGTGCATGTATAAGTTTCATTTTCAAAAAATTTTACCCTTATAACTGGTTCTGTGGTCCTAGGTGAGATATTACCTATCAGACAACTTTAAAAATGTTTGTATTGGTTCATATCAGATTATATTTTTATTATTAAATAATAACAAATAAAAATAATAAAATATTTTTGTTCATTGAAATGAAGCTGAAATCATCTAAAATATAAATATTAGATGAAAAAAAATTCTACACTGAGCCATAAATCTCCACTTCAGTAGCACTTACACACACCAAACTTCACATTTTTATTCCTGTCTATATCCTGAAGGTTTTTACAGAGGGATTTGTTCATATATAATTTTCTTGATTATAGACAAAATTTTATTTCCCCCAAAACTGGGAAAATATGTTTTCTGTCTGTTCTAAGTATTTTCTGAATTATGGGGTGATAAAAATGAGATTTCCGCTGTAAAAACATTTGACTCTAATATGTCAAATAAATAAATAAATAACCAATAATAAAATAAAATAAATAAACAAGAATTTTGAAACTGACTTCATCCAGTGTTTAGTATTTTTGTACTAGAAATGTATGCAAATCACCACATATTTAATTAAACAATACCTCATTTGCATAATCGACTGGGTATTCCAGTATTCCAGTACCATATGTGACTCTGGATCACAATGTATACTGTATTTTTTTTTTTCAAAATCATTAGGATATTAAGTAAAGATCATGTTCCATGAAGATATTTTGTAAATTTCCCTTAAATATATCAAAACTTAATTTCTGATTAGTAATATATCTATGGAATGCTTTCAATTTGTATAATAAAAAATGTGTTAAATGGTTAACGGTAAAAGACTGTAAAATTTACAGTGAATAACCGTAAACTGACACTCCCAGAATTCCCTGTGTTACATTTTCTTTTTTTAAATTTGATGTTTTTTTTGTTTGTTTTTTTTTGTAGAAATAACTTTTTCTTCTTAGTTTTTTTCTTAGCAGTTTTGTACATTAGGGTTTTGTGTTACATCTAATGTTGTTAAATGAATGTTTATTGCATTATTTCAGTTTCATGTGTGTTACCATGATGGTGTTTAGTGTTTGTGTGAATGACACCGTGCAGCTTCTATATATGTTAAAAGCTGTTTGTGATGAGCTTTGGTTTGTCATGTAACTTTCTCATCACCACCTGTTTTTGGTGGTTATCAGTGTATTACAAAGGTACAACAAAGAGTTCAGTACTTGAATAGGTTGGTACATTAACATTATATCAGTTAATGAAATTACAGTATTTACCTGTAAAAGTGAAACCATAAAATGTAAAACATTGCTACCTTATCTTTTACGGTAAAATTCCGGCAACCACAGTTGCAGTTTTTCTTTACCGTAAATTTTATGTATTTTTTTTTTTTTTTTTACAGTGCATGTATAAGTTTCATTTTCAAAAAATTTTACCCTTATAACTGGTTCTGTGGTCCTAGGTGAGATATTACCTATCAGACAACTTTAAAAATGTTTGTATTGGTTCATATCAGATTATATTTTTATTATTAAATAATAACAAATAAAAATAATAAAATATTTTTGTTCATTGAAATGAAGCTGAAATCATCTAAAATATAAATATTAGATGAAAAAAAATTCTACACTGAGCCATAAATCTCCACTTCAGTAGCACTTACACACACCAAACTTCACATTTTTATTCCTGTCTATATCCTGAAGGTTTTTACAGAGGGATTTGTTCATATATAATTTTCTTGATTATAGACAAAATTTTATTTCCCCCAAAACTGGGAAAATATGTTTTCTGTCTGTTCTAAGTATTTTCTGAATTATGGGGTGATAAAAATGAGATTTCCGCTGTAAAAACATTTGACTCTAATATGTCAAATAAATAAATAAATAACCAATAATAAA
>JAMKFB010000872.1:0-13600 GCA_036247105.1 Cirrhinus mrigala
GAAAGCCAACTTACTGAAATGCTACTTAAACTTATTATTATTATTCTTCTTCTTCTGAGACTAAAATTATCAACTCTAACTCCTCCTAGAGCTTTAAATCTACAAACTCCAAACTCAGCCCAGATCTTTAAACTGATCTGAAGTTAGTTGCTATATCTTTTCTAACTGATCGGACTTACGGTTTTCCTAAAAATGGCGATTAAATTTGGGAAAAATCCCATAGACTTACATTGACGGAATGTTCAAATGAGCCAGCACTTTTTAAACTCCAACTGTCAAAATCCCCAGAATCCTTTGAGCCTCAATCAAACCTCCCTTCTATGTACTGTATTTCTAATCCATTTAAACTCATTCAAACTCATCTATCTATCTATCTATCTATCTATCTATCTATCTATCTATCTAACCTTTACTATCTATCTATCTATCTATCTATGGCTAGCAACCAGAAACATGCTAGCAACTTGCTAATCATGCTAGAAACATGCTAGCAACATGTTAATCGTGCTAGCAACCTGCTAATCATGCTAGAAACATGCTAGCAACATGCTAATCATGCTAGAAACATGCTAGCAACTTGCTTATCATGTTAGAAACGTGCTAGCAACATGCAAATCATGCTAGAAACATGCTAGCAACTTTGCTAATCATGCTTGAAACATGCTAGCAACTTGTTAATCATGTTAAAATCATGCTAGCAACTTGCTAATCATGCTAGAAACATGCTAGCAACTTGCTAATCGTGCTAGCAACCTGCTAATCATGCTAGAAACATGCTAGCAACATGCTAATCATGCTAGAAACATGCTAGCAACATGCTAGCAACTTGCTTATCATGTTAGAAACGTGCTAGCAACATGCAAATCATGCTAGAAACATGCTAGCAACTTTGCTAATCATGCTTGAAACATGCTAGCAACTTGTTAATCATGCTAAAATCATGCTAGCAACTTGCTAATCATGCTAGAAACATGCTAGCAACTTGCTAATCATGCTAGAAACATGCTAGCAACTTGCAAATCATGCTAGAAACATGCTAGCAACTTGCTAATCATGCTAGAAACATGTTAGCAACTTGCTAATCATGTTAGAAACATGCTAGCAACTTGCTAATCATGTTAGCAACTTGCTAATCATGTTAAAAACATGCTAGCAACATGCTAGTAACTTGGTAATAATGTTAGAATCATACTAACAACATGTTAATTATCTATCTATCTATCTGACATACTGCATTCAAACTTTAAAACTTCAAAATATTCACACTGAAAACCATCCAAACTTAAAACTTTTTAAACTTTTTAAACTTCTTAAACTTTAACTTTTTAAACTTTTCAAACTCTTTAAAACTTTCTGGTCCGGGATTCTCCAGCCAACTTAAAGTTTGTCTTGACGAACTTTTTTATCTAATTAAGTTGGCTTGAGAAAGCCAACTTACTGAAATGCTACTTAAACTTATTAGGTTGGCTTGAGAAAGCCAACCTACTGATCTGCTACTTAAGCTTATTATTAAGTTGGCTTGAGAAAGCCAACTTACTGATATGCTATTTAAACTTATTATTATTATTCTTCTTCTGAGACTAAAATTTCTGACTGCTACTCCTCCTAGAGCTTTAACTCTTCAAACTCCAAACTCAGCCCGGATTTTCAAACTGATCTGACTCGAGTTGCTATATCTTTTCTAACTGATCGGACTTACGGTTTTCCTAAAAATGACGTTTAAAACTGGGAAAAATCCCATAGACTTACATTGACGGAATGTTCAAATGAGCCAGCACTTTTCAAATTCCAACTGTCAAAACTCCCAGAATCCTTTGAGACTCAATCAAACTTCAACCCTTCTATGTACTGTATTTCTAATCCATTCAAACTCATTCAAACTCATCTATCTATCTTTGGCTAGCAACCAGAAACATGCTAGCAACTTTGCTAATCATGCTAGAAACATGCTAGCGACATGATAGTCATGCTAAAAAATCTGCTAGCGACATGCTAGTCATGCTAGAAACATGCTAGTCATGCTAGAAACATGCTAGCGACATGCTAGTCATGCTAGAAACATGATAGCGACATGCTAGTCATGCTAGAAACATGCTAGTGACATGCTAGTCATGCTAGTAACATGCTAGCAACTTTGCTAATCATGCTAGAAACATGCTAGTCATGTTAGAAACATGCTAGCGACATGCTAGTCATGCTAGAAACATGCTAGTGACATGCTAGTCATGCTAGTAACATGCTAGCAACTTTGCTAATCATGCTAGAAACATGCTAGCGACATGCTAGTCATGCTAGAAACATGCTAGCGACATGCTAATCATGCTAAAAAACATGCTAGCGACATGCTAGTCATGCTAGAAACATGCTAGTGACATGCTAGTCATGGTAGAAACATGCTAGCAACATGCTAGTCATGCTAGAAACATGCTAGCGACTTTGCTAATCATGTTAGAAACATGCTAGTGACATGCTAATCATGCTAGAAACATGCTAGCGACATGCTAGAAACATGCTAGCAACTTTGCTAATCATGTTAGAAACATGCTAGTGACATGCTAATCATGCTAGAAACATGCTAGCGACATGCTAGTCATGCTAGAAACATGCTAGTGACATGCTAGTCATGGTAGAAACATGCTAGCAACATGCTAGCCATGCTAGAAACATGCTAGCAACTTTGCTAATCATGTTAGAAACATGCTAGCGACATGCTAGTCATGCTAGAAACATGCTAGCGACATGCTAGTCATGCTAGTAACATGCTAGCAACTTTGCTAATCATGTTAGAAACATGCTAGCAACTTTGCTAATCATGCTAGAAACATGCAATCGACATGCTAATCATGTTAGAAACATGTTAGCAACTTTGCTAATCATGCTAAAAACATGCTAACAACTTGCTAATCATGCTAGAAACAGACTAGCAACATGCTAGTAACTTGGTAATAATGTTAGAATCATCTATCTTTCTGTCGATTGATAATCTGACCAATACTATCTATCTATCTATCTGACAGACTACATTCAAACTTTAAAACTTCTAAATATTTCAGACTGAAAACCATCCAAACTTAAAACGTCTTAAACTTCTTGAACTATTTAAACTTTTGAAACTTCTTAACTTTTGAAACTTTTGAAACTTTTCAAACTTTTCAAACTTTTCAAACTTTTCAAACTTTTCAAACTTTTTCAAACTTTCTGGTCCGGCTTTCTCAAGCCAACTTAAAGTTTGTCTTGACGAACTTTTTTATCTAGTTATTATTATTATTATTATTATTCTTCTTAGCCAAATTTTCAAACGCTACTCCTCCTAGAGCTTTAACTCTACAAACTCCAAACTCAGCCTAGATCTTCAGACTGGTCTGACTCGAGTTGCTATATCTCTTCAAACTGATCGGACTTACGGTTTTCCTAAAAATGACGTTTAAAACTGGGAAAAATCCCATAGACTTACATTGACGGAATGTTCAAATGAGCCAACACTTTTCAAATTCCAACTGTCAAAACTCCCAGAATCCTTTGAGACTCAATCAAGCTTCCCTTCTATGTACTGTATTTCTAATCCATTTAAACTCATTCAAACTCATCTATCTATCTATCTATCTATCTATCTATCTATCTATCTATCTATCTATCTATCTATCTATCTATCTATCTATCGCTAGCCAAACTAGAGTCATGCTAGTAGCCTGCTAATCATGCTAGTAACATGCTAGTAACTGGCTAATCATGCTAATAACATGCCAACAACATGCTAATCATGTTAGAAACAGACTAACAACATGCTAGTAACTTGCTAATCATGCTAGAAACATGCTAGCAACTTGCTAATCATGCTAGAAACATGCTAGCAACTTGCTAATCATGCTAGAAACATACTAGCAACTTGCTAATCATTCTAAAAACATGTTAGCAACTTGCTAATCATTCTAAAAACATGCTAGCAACTTGCTAACAACTTGCTAATCATGTTAAAAACATGCTAGAAACATGCTAATCATGCTAGAAACATGCTAGCAACTTGCTAATCATGCTAGAAACATACTAGCAACTTGCTAATCATTCTAAAAACATGCTAGCAACTTGCTAATCATTCTAAAAACATGCTAGCAACTTGCTAATCATTCTAAAAACATGCTAGCAACTTGCTAACAACTTGCTAATCATGTTAAAAACATGCTAGAAACATGCTAATCATGCTAGAAACATGCTAGCAACTTGCTAATCATGCTAGAAACATACTAGCAACTTGCTAATCATTCTAAAAACATGTTAGCAACTTGCTAATCATTCTAAAAACATGCTAGCAACTTGCTAACAACTTGCTAATCATGTTAAAAACATGCTAGAAACATGCTAATCATGCTAGAAACATGCTAGCAACTTGCTAATCATGCTAGAAACATACTAGCAACTTGCTAATCATTCTAAAAACATGCTAGCAACTTGCTAATCATTCTAAAAACATGCTAGCAACTTGCTAACAACTTGCTAATCATGTTAAAAACTTGCTAACAACTTGCTAATCATGTTAAAAACATGCTAGAAACATGCTAATCATGCTAGAAACATGCTAGCAACTTGCTAATCATGCTAGAAACATGCTAGCAACTTGCTAATCATGCTAGAAACATACTAGCAACTTGCTAATCATTCTAAAAAACATGCTAGCAACTTGCTAATCATTCTAAAAACATGCTAGCAACTTGCTAATCATGTTAAAAACATGCTAGAAACATGCTAGTCATGCTAGAAACATGCTAGCAACTTGCCAATCATGCTAGAAACATGCTAGCAACTTGCTAATCATGTTAAGAACATGCTAGCAACATGCTAGCAACTTGCTAATCATGTTAAAAACATGCTAGCAACTTGCTAATCATGCTAGAAACATGCTAGCAACTTGCTAATCATGCTAGAAACATACTAGCAACTTGCTAATCATTCTAAAAACATGCTAGCAACTTGCTAATCATTCTAAAAACATGCTAGCAACTTGCTAACAACTTGCTAATCATGTTAGAAACATGCTAGCAACTTGTTAATCATGCTAGAAACATCCTTAGCAACCACCCTGGGCACCTTATCAACCGGCCTAGCAACCACCCCAAGTACCCTAGCAACCGCATAGCAACACCCTAGCAACGACTCCTGTTACCTTAGCAACTGCATAGCAACACCCTAGCAACCACCCCTGTTACCTTAGCAACCGCATAGCAACACCTTAGCAACCACCCTGGGTACCCTAGCAACCGCATAGCAACACCCTAGCAACCACCCTGGATACCTTAGCAACCGCATAGCAACACCCTAGCAACCACCCTGGATACCCTAGCAACCGCATAGCAACACCCTAGCAACCACCCTGGGTACCCTAGCAACCGTATAGCAACACCCTAGCAACCACCCCGTTACCTTAGCAACCGCATAGCAACACCCTAGCAACCACCCCGTTACCTTGGCAACCGCATAGCAACACCCTAGCAACCACCCGTTATCATGTTAATAAAATGTTAAACATGTTAACAACATGCTAGTAAAATGCTAATCATGCTAGAATCATTCTAGTAACTTGCTAATTGTTATCTATCTACTTATCTATCTATCTATCTATCTATCATCTAACCATTACTATCTATCTATCTATCTATCTCTGACAGACTGTATTGCCTTCAAAACATTCAAACTTTAACCTTTTAAAACTACGTTAGACTTCAAATCATTACAGACTGAAAACCGTCAAATGCAAAACTTTTTAAAACTTCGTAAACTTTTTAAACTATAAACTTTTCAAACTTTTTCAAACTTTCTGGTCCAGCTTTCTCAAGCCAACCTAAAGTTTGTCTTGACAAACTTTACTATCTAGTTATTATTATTCTTCTTCTTCTGAGACTAAAATTATCAACTCTAACTCCTCCTAGAGCTTTAACTCTACAAACTCCAAACTCAGCCCAGATCTTCAAACTGATCTGAATTTAGTTGCTATATCTTTTCTAACTGATCGGACTTACGATTTTCCTAAAAATGGCGATTAAATTTGGGAAAAATCCCATAGACTTACATTGACGGAATGTTCAAATGAGCCAGCACTTTTTAAAATCCAACTGTCAAAATCCCCAGAATCCTTTGAGCCTCAATCAAACTTCCCTTCTATGTATTGTATTTCTAATCCATTCAAACTCATTCAAACTCATCTATCTATCTATTTATCTATCATCTAACCATTACTATCTATCTATCTATCTAACCATTACTATCTATCTATTTATCTATCATCTAACCATTACTATCTATCTATCTATCTATCTATCTATCATCTAACCATTACTATCTATCTATCTATCTATCTATCATCTAACCATTACTATCTATCTATCTATCTATGGCTAGCAACCAGAATCATGCTAGCAACTTGCTAATCATGCTAGAAACATGCTAACAACTTTGCTAATCATGCTAGAAACATGCTAGCAACATGCTAACAACTTGCTAATCATACTAGAAACATGCTAGCAACTTGCTAATCATACTAGAAACATGCTAGCAACTTGCTAATCATGCTAGAAACATGCTAGCAACTTTGCTAATCATGCTAGAAACGTGCTAGCAACTTGCTAATCATACTAGAAACATGCTAGCAACTTTGCTAATCATGCTAGAAACGTGCTAGCAACTTGCTAATCATGCCACAAACATGCTAGCAACATGCTAACAACTTGCTAATCATGTTAAAATCATGCTAGCAACTTGCTAATCATGCTAAAAATCATGCTAGCAATTTGTTAATCATGCTAGAAACATGCTAGCAACTTCCTAATCATGCTAGCAACTTTGCTAATCATGCTAGAAACATGCTAGCAACTTTGCTAATCATGCTAGAAACATGCTAGCAACTTGTTAATCATGCTAGCCACCTGCTAGCAACTTGCTAATCATGCTAGAAACATGCTAACGACTTTACTAATCATGCTAGCAACTTGTTAATCATGCTAGAAACATGCTAGCAACTTGTTAATAATGATAAAAAACATGCTAGCAACTTTGCTAATCATGTTAGAAACATGCTAGCAACATGTTAATCATGTTAACATCTTCCTAATCCATCTATCTGTCTATCTATCTATCATCTAACCGTTACTATCTATCTATCTATCTATCTATCTGTCAAACTGCATTCAAACTTTAAAACTTCAAACAATGTCAGACTGAAAACCATCCAAACTTAAAACTTTTGAAAACTTCTTAAACTTCTTAAACTTCTTAAACTTTTTAAACTTTTTAAACTTTTCAAACTTTTTAAAACTTTCTGGTCCGGCTTTCTCAAGCCAACTTAAAGTTTGTCTTGACGAACTTTTTTATCTAGTTATTATTATTATTATTATTATTCTTCTGAGACTAAATTTTCTGACTGTATCTCCTCCTACAGCTTTAACTCTACAAACTCCAAACTCAGCCCAGATCTTCAGACTGGTCTGACTCGAGTTGCTATATCTTTTCTAACTGATCGGACTTACGATTTTCCTAAAAATGCCGATTAAAATTGGGAAAAATCCCATAGACTTACATTGACGGAATGTTCAAATGAGCCAACACTTTTCAAACTCCAACTGTCAAAACTCCCAGAATCCTTTGAGACTCAGTCACACTTCCCTTCTATGTACTGTATTTCTAATCCATTCAAACTCATTCAAACTCATCTATCTATCTATCTATCTATCTATCTATCTATCTATCTATCTATCTATCTATCTATCTAAACTTTACTATCTATCTATCTATCTATCTATGGCTAACAACCAGAAACATGCTAGCAACTTGCTAATCATGCTAGAAACATGCTAGCAACATGCTAACAACTTTGCTAATCATGCTAGAAACATGCTAGCACCTTGCTAATCCTGCCAGGAACATGCTAACAACTTGCTAATCATGCTAGAAACATGCTAGCAACTTGCTAATCATGTTAGAAACATGCTAGCAACTTGCTAATCATGCTAGAAACATGCTAGCAACATGCTAACAACTTGCTAATCATGCTAGAAACATGCTAGCACCTTGCTAATCCTGCCAGAAACATGTTAACAACTTGCTAATCATGCTAGAAACATGCTAGCAACTTGCTAATCATGTTAGAAACATGCTAGCAACTTGCTAATCATGCTAGAAACATGCTAGCAACATGCTAACAACTTGCTAATCGTGCTAGAAACATGCTAGCAACATGCTAATCATGCTAGAAATATGCTAGCAACTTGCTAATCATGCTAGAAACATGCTAGCAACATGCTAATAATGCTAGAAACATGCTAGCAACTTGCTAATCATGCTAGAAACATACTAGCAACATGCTAATCATGCTAGAAACATGCTAGCAACATGCTAACAACTTGCTAATCATGCTAGAAACATGCTAGCACCTTGTTAATCATGCTAGAAACATGCTAACAACTTGCTAATCATGCTAGAAACATGCTAGCAACTTGCTAATCATGCTAGAAACATGCTAACAACTTGCTAATCATGCTAAAATCATGCTAGCAGCTTGCCAGTCATGCTAAAATCATGCTAGCAACTTGCCAGTCATGCTAGAAACATGCTAGCAACTTGCTAATCATGCTAGAAACATGCTAGCAACTTGCTAATCATGCTAAAATCATGTTAGCAACTTTGCTAATCATACTAGAGACATGCTAGCAACTTGCTAATCATGCTAAAATCAGGCTAGCAACTTGTTAATCATGCTAGAAACATGCTAGCAACTTGTTAATCATGCTAGAAACATGTTAGCAACTTACTAATAATGTTAGAAACATGTTAGAAACATGTTAGCAACATGCTATCAACTTGGTAATCATGTTAGAAACGTGCTAGCAACATGCTAACAACTTGCTAATCATGCTAGAAACGTGCTAGCAACATTCTAATCATGTTAGAAACATGCTAGCAACTTTGCTAATCATGCTAGAAACATGCTAGCAACATGCTAGCAACTTGATAATCATGCTAGCAACGTGCTAATAATGCAAGAAACATGCTAGAAACATGCTAATCATGTTAGAAACGTGCTAGCAACATGCTAACAACTTGCTAATCATGCTAGAAACAGACTAGCAACATGCTAGTACCTTGCTAATCATGTTAAAAACACGCTAGCAACATGCTAGTAACATGACAGACTGCATTCAAACTTTAAAGCTTCAAAATATATCAGACTGAAAACCATCCAAACTTAAAACTTTTTAAACTTTGTAAACTTCTTAAACTTCTTAAACTTTAACTTTTTAACTTTTTAAACTTTTTAAACTTTTTAAACTTTTTAAACTTTTCAAACTCTTTCAAACTTTCTGGTCCGGCTTTCTCAAGCCAACTTAAAGTTTGTCTTGACGAACTTTTTTATCTAGTTATTATTATTCTTCTGAGACTAAAATTATCAACTCTAACTCCTTCTAGAGGTTTAACTCTACAAACTCCAAACTCAGCCCAGATCTTCAAACTGATCTGAAGTTAGTTGCTATATCTTTTCTAACTGATCAGACTTACGATTTTCCTAAAATTGACGATTAAATTTGCGAAAAATCCCATAGACTTACATTGACAGAATGTTCAAATGAGCCAACATTTTTCAAACTCCAACTGTCAAAACTCCCAGAATCCTTTGAGACTCAATCAAACTTCCCTTCTATGTACTGTATTTCTAATCCATTCAAACTCATTCAAACTCATCTATCTATCTATCTATCTATCTATCTATCTATCTATCTATCTATCTATCATCTAACCATTTCTATCTATCTATTGTCACGGGTGCGGAGCAAACGACAGACACAGTGGGCGTGACGTCAGGCCTCGGAGAGGCTTTTATTAAACAACTAGATAAAAAAGTTCGTCAAGACAAACTTTAAGTTGGCTTGAGAAAGCCGGACCAGAAAGTTTGAAAGAGTTTAAAAAGCTTAAACAGTTTAAAAAGTTTTATAGCATGTTTCTAGCATGATTATCCAGTTATTAGCATGTTTCTAGCATGATTAGCAAGTTGCTAGCATGTTTCTAGCATGATTAGCAAGTTGTTAGCATGTTGCTAGCATGTTTCTAGCATGTTTCTAGCATGATTAGCAAGTTGTTAGCATATTGCTAGCATTTTTCTAGCATGATTAGCAAGTTGCTAGCATATTGCTAGCATGTTTCTAGCATGATTAACAAGTTGTTAGCATGTTGCTAGCATGTTTCTAGCATGATTAGCAAGTTGCTAGCATGTTTCTAGCATGATTAGCAAGTTGTTAGCATGTTGCTAGCATGTTTTTACCATGACTAGCATGTTGCTAGCATGTTTCTAGCATGATTAGCATGTTGCTAGCATGTTTCTAGCATGATTAGCAAGTTGCTAGCATGTTTCTAACATGATTAGCAAGTTGTTAGCATGATTCTAGCATGATTAGCAAGTTGTTAGCATGTTGCTGGCATGTTTCTAGCATGTTTCTAGCATAATTAGCAAGTTGCTAGCATGTTTCTAGCATGATTAGCAAGTTGCTAGCATGTTTCTAGCATGATTAGCAAGTTGCTAGCATGTTTCTAGCATGATTAGCAAGTTGTTAGCATATTGCTAGCATGTTTCTAGCATGATTAGCAAAGTTGCTAGCATGTTTGTGGCATGATTAGCAAGTTACTAGCATGTTTCTAGTATGATTAGCAAGTTATTAGCATGATTCTGGTTGCTAGCCATAGATAGATAGATAGATAGATAGTTAGATAGTAATGGTTAGATAGATAGATAGATAGAGAGATAGATGAGTTTGAATGAGTTTGAATGGATTAGAAATACAGTACATAGAAGGGAAGCTTGATTGAGTCTCAAAGGATTCTGGGAGTTTTGACAGTTGGAGTTTGAAAAGTGTTGGCTCATTTGAACATTCCGTCAATGTAAGTCTATGGGATTTTTCCCAATTTTGATCGGCATTTTTTGGAAAATCGTCAGTCCGATCAGTTAGAAAAGATATAGCAACTCGAGTCAGACCAGTCTGAAGATCTGGGCTGAGTTTGGAGTTTGTAGAGTTAAAGCTCTAGGAGGAGATACAGTCAGAAAATTTAGTCTCAGAAGAATAATAATAATAACTAGATAAAAAAGTTCGTCAAGACAAACTTTAAGTTGGCTTGAGAAAGCCGGACCAGAAAGTTTGAAAGAGTTTGAAAAGTTTAAAAAGTTTAAAAAGTTTTATAGCATGTTTCTAGCATGATTAACATGTTGCTAGCATGTTTCTAACATGATTAGCAAGTTGTTAGCATGTTGCTAGCATGTTTCTAGCATGATTAGCAAGTTGCTAGCATGTTTCTAGCATGATTAGCAAGTTGTTAGCATGTTGCTAGCATGTTTCTAGCATGACTAGCAAGTTGCTAACATGTTTCTAACATGATTAGCAAGTTGTTAGCATATTGCTAGCATGTTTCTAGCATGATTAGCAAGTTGTTAACATGTTGCTAGCATGTTTCTAACATGATTAGCAAGTTGTTAGCATATTGCTAGCATGTTTCTAGCATGATTAGCAAGTTGTTAGCATGTTGCTAGCATGTTTCTAGCATGATTAGCAAGTTGCTAGCATATTGCTAGCATGTTTCTGGCATGATTAACAAGTTGCTAGCATGTTGCTAGCATGTCTCTAGCATGATTAGCAAGTTGCTAGCATGTTTCTAACATGATTAGCAAGTTGTTAGCATGTTGCTAGCATGTTTTTTAGCATGACTAGCATGTTGCTAGCATGTTTCTAGCATGATTAGCAAGTTGCTAGCATGTTTCTAGCATGATTAGCAAGTTGCTAGCATGTTTCTAGCATGATTAGCAAGTTGTTAGCATGTTGCTAGCATGTTTCTAGCCTGATTAGCAAGTTGCTAGCATGTTTCTAGCATGATTAGCAAAGTTGCTAGCATGTTTCTAGTATGATTAGCAAGTTACTAGCATGTTTCTAGTATGATTAGCAAGTTATTAGCATGATTCTGGTTGCCATAGGTAGATAGATAGATAGATAGATAGAGAGATAGATGAGTTTGAATGAGTTTGAATGGATTAGAAATACAGTACATAGAAGGGAAGCTTGATTGAGTCTCAAAGGATTCTGGGAGTTTTGACAGTTGGAGTTTGAAAAGTGTTGGCTCATTTGAACATTCCGTCAATGTAAGTCTATGGGATTTTTCCCAATTTTGATCGGCATTTTTAGGAAAATCGTAAGTCCGATCAGTTAGAAAAGATATAGCAACTCGAGTCAGACCAGTCTGAAGATCTGGGCTGAGTTTGGAGTTTGTAGAGTTAAAGCTCTAGGAGGAGATACAGTCAGAAAATTTAGTCTCAGAAGAATAATAATAATAATAATAACTAGATAAAAAAGTTCGTCAAGACAAACTTTAAGTTGGCTTGAGAAAGCCGGACCAGAAAGTTTGAAAGAGTTTGAAAAGTTTAAAAAGTTTTAAGTTTGGATGGTTTTCAGTCTGAAATATTTTTAAGTTTTAAAGTTTGAATGCAGTATGTCAGATAGATAGATAGATAAATAGATAGATAATTAACTTGTTGTTAGTATGATTCTAACAATATTACCAAGTTACTGGCATGTTGCTAGCATGTTTTTAACATGATTAGCAAGGTACTAGCAAGTTGCTAGCATGTTTCTAGCATGATTAGCATGTTGCTAGCATGTTTCTAGCATGATTAGCCAGTTATTAGCATGTTGCTAGCATGATTAGCAAGTTGTTAGCATGTTGCTAGCATGTTTCTAGCATGATTAGCATGTTGCTAGCATGTTTCTAACATGATTAGCAAGTTGTTAGCATGTTGCTAGCATGTTTCTAGCATGATTAACAAGTTGCTAGCATGTTTCTAGCATGATTAGCAAGTTGTTAACATGTTGCTAGCATGTTTCTAGCATGATTAACAAGTTGTTAGCATGTTGCTAGCATGTTGCTAGCATGTTTCTAACATGACTAGCATGTTGCTAGCATGTTTCTAACATGATTAGCAAGTTGTTAGCATGTTGCTAGCATGTTTCTAGCATGATTAACAAGTTGCTAGCATGCTTCTAGCATGATTAGCAAGTTGTTAACATGTTGCTAGCATGTTTCTAGCATGATTAACAAGTTGTTAGCATGTTGCTAGCATGTTGCTAGCATGTTTCTAACATGACTAGCATGTTGCTAGCATGTTTCTAGCATGATCAGCAAGTTGCTAGCATGTTTCTAGCATGATTAGCAAGTTGCTACCATGTTTCTAGCATGATTAGCAAGTTGCTAGCATGTTTCTAGCATGATTAGCAAGTTGTTAGCATGTTGCTAGCATGTTTCTAGCATGATTAGCAAGTTGCTAGCATGTTTCTAGCATGATTAGCAAGTTGCTAGCATGTTTCTAGTATGATTAGCAAGTTACTAGCATGTTTCTAGTATGATTAGCAAGTTACTAGCATGATTCTGGTTGCTAGCCATAGATAGATAGATGGATAGATAGTTAGATAGATAGTAATGGTTAGATAGATAGATAGATAGATAGATGAGTTTGAATGAGTTTGAATGGATTAGAAATACAGTACATAGAAGGGAAGCTTGATTGAGTCTTAAAGGATTCTGGGAG
>JAMKFB010000873.1:0-13462 GCA_036247105.1 Cirrhinus mrigala
GCAGAAGTTATAGAAGAATTCGAAAAAAAAGTTGAAGAGGCAGAGGCCATAGAAAAAGTCGAAGACAAAAAAGTCGAAGAAAAAGTCGAAGGGGCAGAAGCCATAGAAAAAGTCAAAGAAGTAGAAGTCGAAGAAAAAGTCGAAGAGGCAGAAGCCATAGAAAAAAATCGAAGTAAAAGTCGAACAGGCAGAAGCCATAAAAAAAGTCAAAGAAGTAGAAGTCGAAGAAAAAGTCGAAGAGGCAGAAGCCATAGAAAAAAATCAAAGAAAAACTCGAAAAGGCAGAAGCCATATAAAAACTCGAATTAGTAGAAGTCGAAGAGGCAGAAGCCACAGAAAAAAAATTGAGGAAAAAGTCAAAGAGGCAGAAGAAGTCGAAGAGGTAGAAGCCATATAAAAAGTCTAAGTAAAAGTCGAACCGGCAGAAGCCATAGAAAAAGTCGAAGAAGTAGAAGTCGAAGAAAAACTCGAAGAGGCAGAAGCCATATAAAAACTCAAAGAAGTAGAAGTCGAAAAGGCAGAAGCCATAGAAAAAACTCGAATTGGTAGAAGTCGAAGAGGCAGAAGCCACAGAAAAAAACTTGAGGAAAAAGTCGAAGAGGCAGAATTTTTTCTATGGCTTCTGCCTCTTCGACTTTTTCTTCGACTTCGACTTCTACTTCTTCGACTTTTTCTTTGCCTTCTGCCTGTTCGACTTTTACTTCGAAATTTTTCTATGCCTTCTGCCTCTTCGGGCTTTTTCTATGACTTCTACATCTTCGACTTTTTCTTCGACTTCTACTTAGACTTTTTCCTATGGCTTCTGCCTCTTCGACTTCTGCTTCTTCAACTTTTTCCATGGCTTCTGCCTCTTCGACTTTTACTTTGATTTTTTTCTATGGCTTCTGCCTCTTCGACTTTTTCTTCGAATTCTACTTCTTCGACTTTTTCTATGGCTTCTGCCTCTTGGTCTTTTACTTCGATTTTTTTCTATGGCTTCTGCTTGTTTGACTTCTACTTGTTCGACTTTTTCTATGGCTTCTGCCTCTTCGACTTCTACTTCTTAGACTTTTTCCATGGCTTCTGTCTCTTCGACTTTTTCTTCGACTCTTTCTATGGCTTCTGCCTCTTCGACTTTTACTTCGATTTTTTTTCTATGGCTTCTGCCTCTTCGACTTCTACTTCTTCGACTTTTTCTATGGCGTCTGCCTCTTCGACTTTTTCTTTGATTTTTTTTCTATGGCTTCTGCCTCTTCGACTTCTACTTCTTCAACTTTTTCTATGGCTTCTGCCTGTTCGACTTTTACTTAGATTTTTTTCTATGGCTTCTGCCTCTATGACTTCTACTTAGACTTTTTCTATGGCTCTGCCTCTTCGACTTTTTCTTCGACTTCTACTTCTTCGAATTTTTCTTTTCGAATTTTTCTATGACTTCTGCAACTTCGACTTTTTCTTCGACTTCTACTTCTTCCACTTTCTCCTATGACTTCTGCCTCTTCGTCTTCTACTTAGACTTTTTCTATGGCTCTGCCTCTTCGACTTTTTCTTCGACTTCTACTTCTTCTAAGTTATAGAAAAATTCGAAAAAAAAGTAGAAGAGGCAGAGGCCATAGAAAAAGTCGAAGACAAAGAAATCGAAGAAAAACTCGAAGAGGCAGAAGCCATAGAAAAACTCAAAGAAGTAGAAGTCGAAAAGGCAGAAGCCATAGAAAAAACTCGAATTAGTAGAAGTCGAAGAGGCAGAAGCCACAGAAAAAAATTGAGGAAAAAGTCGAAGAGGCAGAGGCCATAGAAAAAGTCGAAGAACTAGAAGTCGAAGAAAAAGTCGAAGGGGCAGAAGCCATAGAAAAAGTCGAAGAAGTAGAAGTCGAAGAAAAAGTCGAAGAGGCAGAAGCCATAGAAAAAAATCGAAGTAAAAGTCGAACAGGCAGAAGCCATAGAAAAAAATCGAAGAAAAACTCGAAGAGGCAGAAGCCATATAAAAGCTCAAAGAAGTAGAAGTCGAAAAGGCAGAAGCCATAGAAAAAACTCGAATTAGTAGAAGTCGAAGAGGCAGAAGCCACAGAAAAAAATTGAGGAAAAAGTCGAAGAGGCAGAAGCCATAGAAAAAGTCGAAGAACTAGAAGTCGAAGTCGAAGAAAAAGTCGAAGATGCAGAAATTATAGAAGAATTCGAAAAAAAAGTCGAAGAGGCAGAGGCCATAGAAAAAGTCGAAGACAAAGAAGTCGAAGAAAAAGTCGAATGGGCAGAAGCCATAGAAAAAGTCAAAGAAGTAGAAGTCGAAGAAAAAGTTGAAGAGGCAGAAGCCATAGAAAAAAATCGAAGTAAAAGTCGAACAGGCAGAAGCCATAAAAAAAGTCGAAGAAGCAGAAGTCGAAGAAAAAGTCGAAGAGGCAGAAGCCATAGAAAAAAATCGAAGAAAAACTCGAAGAGGCAGAAGCCATATAAAAACTCGAATTAGTAGAAGTCGAAGAGGCAGAAGCCACAGAAAAAAATTGAGGAAAAAGTCAAAGAGGCAGAAGCCGTATAAAAACTCAAAGAAGTAGAAGTCGAAAAGGCAGAAGCCATAGAAAAAACTCGAATTAGTAGAAGTCGACGAGGCAGAAGCCACAGAAAAAAATTGAGGAAAAAGTCGAAGAGGCAGAAGCCATAGAAAAAGTCGGAGAACTAGAAGTCGAAGTCGAAGAAAAAGTCGAAGATGCAGAAATTATAGAAAAATTCGAAAAAAAAGTCGAAGAGGCTGAGGCCATAGAAAAAGTCGAAGACAAAGAAATCGAAGAAAAACTCGAAGAGGCAGAAGCCATAGAAAAACTCAAAGAAGTAGAAGTCGAAAAGGCAGAAGCCATAGAAAAAACTCGAATTAGTAGAAGTCGAAGAGGCAGAAGCCACAGAAAAAAATTGAGGAAAAAGTCGAAGAGGCAGAGGCCATAGAAAAAGTCGAAGACGAAGAAGTCGAAGAAAAAGTAGAAGCGGCAGAAGCCATAGAAAAAAATCGAAGAAAAACTCGAAGAAGCAGAAGCCATATAAAAACTCAAAGAAGTAGAAGTCGAAAAGGCAGAAGCCATAGAAAAAACTCGAATTAGTAGAAGTCGAAGAGGCAGAAGCCACAGAAAAAAATTGAGGAAAAAGTCGAAGAGGCAGAGGCCATAGAAAAAGTCGAAGACGAAGAAGTCGAAGAAAAAGTCGAAGGGGCAGAAGCCATAGAAAAAGTCGAAGAAGTAGAAGTCGAAGAAAAAGTCGAAGAGGCAGAAGCCATAGAAAAAAATCGAAGTAAAAGTCGAACAGGCAGAAGCCATAGAAAAAAATCAAAGAAAAAGTCGAAGAGGCAGAAGTCATAGGAAAAAGTCGAAGAAGTAGAAGCCATATAAAAAGTCTAAGTAAAAGTCGAACCGGCAGAAGCCATAGAAAAAGTCGAAGAAGTAGAAGTCGAAGAAAAAGTAGAAGCGGCAGAAGCCATAGAAAAAAATCGAAGAAAAACTCGAAGAGGCAGAAGCCATAGAAAAACTCAAAGAAGTAGAAGTCGAAAAGGCAGAAGCCATAGAAAAAACTCGAATTAGTAGAAGTCGAAGAGGCAGAAGCCACAGAAAAAAATTGAGGAAAAAGTCGAAGAGGCAGAAGCCATAGAAAAAGTCGAAGACGAAGAAGTCGAAGAAAAGTCGAAGAAGTAGAAGTCGAAGAAAAAGTCGAAGAGGCAGAAGCCATAGAAAAAAATCGAAGTAAAAGTCGAACAGGCAGAGGCCATAGAAAAAGTCGAAGACGAAGAAGTCGAAGAAAAAGTCGAAGGGCAGAAGCCATAGAAAAAGTCAAGAAGTAGAAGTCGAAGAAAAGTCGAAGAGGCAGAAGCCATAGAAAAAAATCGAAAGTAAAAGTCGAAGAGACAGAAGCCATAGAAAAAAATCGAAGTAAAAGTCGAACAGGCAGAAGCCATAGGAAAAAGTCGAAGAAGTAGAAGCCATATAAAAAGTCTAAGTAAAAGTCGAAGAGGCAGAAGCCATAGAAAAAGTCGAAGAAGTAGAAGTCGAAGAAAAAGTCGAAGAGGCAGAAGCCATAGAAAAAAAATCGAAGAAAAACTCGAAGAGGCAGAAGCCATAGAAAAACTCAAAGAAGTAGAAGTCGAAAAGGCAGAAGCCATAGAAAAAACTCGAATTAGTAGAAGTCGAAGAGGCAGAAGCCACAGAAAAAAATTGAGGAAAAAGTCGAAGAGGCAGAAGCCATAGAAAAAGTCGAAGACTAGAAGTTAAAGTCGAAGAAAAAGTCGAAGATGCAGAAGTCATAGAAAAATTCGAAAGAAAAAGTCGAAGAGGCAGAAGCCATAGAAAAAGTCGAAGACAAAGAAGTCGAAGAAAAACTCGAAGAGGCAGAAGCCATATAAAAACTCAAAGAAGTAGAAGTCGAAAAGGCAGAAGCCATAGAAAAAACTCGAATTAGTAGAAGTCGAAGAGGCAGAAGCCACAGAAAAAAATTGAGGAAAAAGTCGAAGAGGCAGAAGCCATAGAAAAAGTCGAAGAACTAGAAGTCGAAGTCGAAGAAAAAGTCGAAGATGCAGAAGTTATAGAAAAATTCGAAAAAAAAGTCGAAGAGGCAGAGGCCATAGAAAAAGTCGAAGACAAGAAGTCGAAGAAAAAGTCGAATGGGCAGAAGCCATAGAAAAAGTCAAAGAAGTAGAAGTCGAAGAAAAAGTTGAAGAGGCAGAAGCCATAGAAAAAAATCGAAGTAAAAGTCGAACAGGCAGAAGCCATAGAAAAAACTCGAATTAGTAGAAGTCGAAGAGGCAGAAGCCATCGAAAAAATGAGAAAAAGTCGAAGAGGCAGAAGCCATAGAATAAAAAGTCGTAAGAACTAGAACGAAAGTCGAAGATACAGAAGCCATAGAAAAAGTCGAAGAAGTAGAAGTCGAAGAAAAAGTAGAAGCGGCAGAAGCCATAGAAAAAAATCGAAGAAAAACTCGAAGAGGCAGAAGCCATAGAAAAACTCAAAGAAGTAGCAGTCGAAAAGGCAGAAGCCATAGAAAAAACTCGAATTAGTAGAAGTCGAAGAGGCAGAAGCCACAGAAAAAAATTGAGGAAAAAGTCGAAGAGGCAGAAGCCATAGAAAAAGTCGAAGAACTAGAAGTCGAAGTCGAAGAAAAAGTCGAAGATGCAGAAGTTATAGAAAAATTCGAAAAAAAAGTCGAAGAGGCAGAGGCCATAGAAAAAGTCGAAGACATAGAAGTCGAAGAAAAACTCGAAGAGGCAGAAGCCATAGAAAAAACTCGAAGTAAAAGTCGAACAGGCAGAAGCCATAAAAAAAGTCGAAGAAGTAGAAGTCGAAGAAAAAGTCGAAGAGGCAGAAGCCATAGAAAAAAATCGAAGAAAAACTCGAAGAGGCAGAAGCCATATAAAAACTTCGAATTAGTAGAAGTCGAAAGAGGCAGAAGCCATAGAAAAATCGAAGACTGAAGAAAAAGTCGAAGAGGCAGAAGCCATAGAAAATGTCGAAGAAGTAGAAGTTGAAGAAAAAGTCGAAGAGGCAGAAGCCATAGAAAAAAATCGAAGTAAAAGTCGAACAGGCAGAAGCCATAGAAAAAGTCGAAGAAGTAGAAGTCGAAGAAAAAGTCGAAGAGGCAGAAGCCATAGAAAAAAATCAAAGAAAAAGTCGAAGAGGCAGAAGCCATAGAAAAAAATCAAAGAAAAAGTCGAAGAGGCAGAAGTCATAGGAAAAAGTCGAAGAAGTAGAAGCCATATAAAAAGTCTAAGTAAAAGTCGAACCGGCAGAAGCCATAGAAAAAGTCGAAGAAGTAGAAGTCGAAGAAAAAGTAGAAGCGGCAGAAGCCATAGAAAAAAATCGAAGAAAAACTCGAAAGGCAGAAGCCATATAAAAACTCAAAGAAGTAGAAGTCGAAAAGGCAGAAGCCATAGAAAAAACTCGAATTAGTAGAAGTCGAAGAGGCAGAAGCCACAGAAAAAAACTTGAGGAAAAAGTCGAAGAGGCAGAAGCCATAGAAAAAAATCAAAGAAAAAGTCGAAGAGGCAGAAGTGATAGGAAAAAGTCGAAGAAGTAGAAGCCATAGAAAAAGTCTAACTAAAAGTCGAAGATACAGAAGCCATAGAAAAAGTCGAAGAAGTAGAAGTCGAAGAAAAAGTAGAAGCGGCAGAAGCCATAGAAAAAAATCGAAGAAAAACTCGAAGAGGCAGAAGCCATAGAAAAACTCAAAGAAGTAGCAGTCGAAAAGGCAGAAGCCATAGAAAAAACTCGAATTAGTAGAAGTCGAAGAGGCAGAAGCCACAGAAAAAAATTGAGGAAAAAGTCGAAGAGGCAGAAGCCATAGAAAAAGTCGAAGAACTAGAAGTCGAAGTCGAAGAAAAAGTCGAAGATGCAAAAGGTTATAGAAGAATTCGAAAAAAAAGTCGAAGAGGCAGAGGCCATAGAAAAAGTCGAAGAAGTAGAAGTCGAAGAAAAAGTTGAAGAGGCAGAAGCCATAGAAAAAAATCGAAGTAAAAGTCGAACAGGCAGAAGCCATAAAAAAAGTCGAAGAAGTAGAAGTCGAAGAAAAAGTCGAAGAGGCAGAAGCCATAGAAAAAAATCGAAGAAAAACTCGAAGAGGCAGAAGCCATATAAAAACTTGAATTAGTAGAAGTCGAAGAGGCAGAAGCCACAGAAAAAAATTGAGGAAAAAGTCAAAGAGGCAGAAGCCATATAAAAACTCAAAGAAGTAGAAGTCGAAAAGGCAGAAGCCATAGAAAAAACTCGAATTAGTAGAAGTCGACGAGGCAGAAGCCACAGAAAAAAATTGAGGAAAAAGTCGAAGAGGCAGAAGCCATAGAAAAAGTCGGAGAACTAGAAGTCGAAGTCGAAGAAAAAGTCGAAGATGCAGAAATTATAGAAAAATTCGAAAAAAAAGTCGAAGAGGCTGAGGCCATAGAAAAAGTCGAAGACAAAGAAATCGAAGAAAAACTCGAAGAGGCAGAAGCCATAGAAAAACTCAAAGAAGTAGAAGTCGAAGAGGCAGAAGCCATAGAAAAAACTCGAATTAGTAGAAGTCGAAGAGGCAGAAGCCACAGAAAAAAATTGAGGAAAAAGTCGAAGAGGCAGAGGCCATAGAAAAAGTCGAAGACGAAGAAGTCGAAGAAAAAGTAGAAGCGGCAGAAGCCATAGAAAAAAATCGAAGAAAAACTCGAAGAGGCAGAAGCCATATAAAAACTCAAAGAAGTAGAAGTCGAAAAGGCAGAAGCCATAGAAAAAACTCGAATTAGTAGAAGTCGAAGAGGCAGAAGCCACAGAAAAAAACTTGAGGAAAAAGTCGAAGAGGCAGAAGCCATAGAAAAAGTCGAAGAACTAGAAGTCGAAGTCGAAGAAAAAGTCGAAGATGCAGAAGTTATAGAAGAATTCGAAAAGAAAGTCGAAGAGGCAGAGGCCATAGAAAAAGTCGAAGACAAAGAAGTCGAAGAAAAAGTCGAATGGGCAGAAGCCATAGAAAAAGTCAAAGAAGTAGAAGTCGAAGAAAAAGTTGAAGAGGCAGAAGCCATAGAAAAAAATCGAAGTAAAAGTCGAACAGGCAGAAGCCATAAAAAAAGTCGAAGAAGTAGAAGTCGAAGAAAAAGTCGAAGAGCCAGAAGCCATAGAAAAAAATCGAAGAAAAACTCGAAGAGGCAGAAGCCATATAAAAACTCGAATTAGTAGAAGTCGAAGAGGCAGAAGCCATTTAAAAACTCAAAGAAGTAGAAGTCGAAAAGGCAGAAGCCATAGAAAAAACTGGAATTAGTAGAAGTCGACGAGGCAGAAGCCACAGAAAAAAATTGAGGAAAAAGTCGAAGAGGCAGAAGCCATAGAAAAAGTCGGA
Organism: Cirrhinus mrigala; assembly: GCA_036247105.1. Taxonomy (NCBI): domain Eukaryota; kingdom Metazoa; phylum Chordata; class Actinopteri; order Cypriniformes; family Cyprinidae; genus Cirrhinus; species Cirrhinus mrigala. The sequence goes on from JAMKFB010000873.1 coordinate 7,799, forward strand.
GAACTAGAAGTCGAAGTCGAAGAAAAAGTCGAAGATGCAGAAATTATAGAAAAATTCAAAAAAAAGTCGAAGAGGCAGAGGCCATAGAAAAAGTCGAAGACAAAGAAATCGAAGAAAAACTCGAAGAGGCAGAAGCCATAGAAAAACTCAAAGAAGTAGAAGTCGAAGAAAAAGTCGAAGAGGCAGAAGCCATAGAAAAAAAACGAACTAAAAGTCGAACAAGCAGAGGCCATAGAAAAAGTCAAAGAAGTAGAAGTCGAAGAAAAAGTCGAAGAGGCAGAAGCCATAGAAAAAAAAAAAAAAAAGACGAAGAGGCAGAAGCCATATAAAAAATTTGAAGTAAAAGTCGAAGAGGCAGAAGCCATAGAAACAGTAGAAGAAAAAGTCGAAGAAGCAGAAGCCATGGAAAAAGTCTAAGAAGAAGTCGAAGAGGCAGAAGCCATAGAAAAAGTCGAAGACGTAGAAGCCGAAGTAGAAGTCGAAGAAAAAGTCGAAGAAGTAGAAGTTGAAGAAAAAGTCGAAGAGGCAGAAGCCATAGAAAAAACTCGAATTAGTAGAAGTCGAAGAGGCAGAAGCCACAGAAAAAAATTGAGGAAAAAGTCGAAGAGGCAGAGGCCATAGAAAAAGTCGAAGACGAAGAAGTCGAAGAAAAAGTCGAAGGGGCAGAAGCCATAGAAAAAGTCGAAGAAGTAGAAGTCGAAGAAAAAGTCGAAGAGGCAGAAGCCATAGAAAAAAATCGAAGTAAAAGTCGAACAGGCAGAAGCCATAGAAAAAGTCGAAGAAGTAGAAGTCGAAGAAAAAGTCGAAGAGGCAGAAGCCATAGAAAAAAATCAAAGAAAAAGTCGAAGAGGCAGAAGCCATAGAAAAAAATCAAAGAAAAAGTCGAAGAGGCAGAAATCATAGGAAAAAGTCGAAGAAGTAGAAGCCATATAAAAAGTCTAAGTAAAAGTCGAACCGGCAGAAGCCATAGAAAAAGTCGAAGAAGTAGAAGTCGAAGAAAAAGTAGAAGCGGCAGAAGCCATAGAAAAAAATCGAAGAAAAACTCGAAGAGGCAGAAGCCATAGAAAAACTCAAAGAAGTAGAAGTCGAAAAGGCAGAAGCCATAGAAAAAACTCGAATTAGTAGAAGTCGAAGAGGCAGAAGCCACAGAAAAAAATTGAGGAAAAAGTCGAAGAGGCAGAGGCCATAGAAAAAGTCGAAGACGAAGAAGTCGAAGAAAAAGTCGAAGAAGTAGAAGTCGAAGAAAAAGTCGAAGAGGCAGAAACCATAGAAAAAAATCGAAGTAAAAGTCGAACAGGCAGAAGCCATAGAAAAAAATCGAAGAAAAACTCGAAGAGGCAGAAGCCATATAAAAACTCAAAGAAGTAGAAGTCGAAAAGGCAGAAGCCATAGAAAAAACTCGAATTAGTAGAAGTCGAAGAGGCAGAAGCCACAGAAAAAAATTGAGGAAAAAGTCGAAGAGGCAGAAGCCATAGAAAAAGTCGAAGAACTAGAAGTCGAAGTCGAAGAAAAAGTCGAAGATGCAGAAGTTATAGAAAAATTCGAAAAAAAAGTCGAAGAGGCAGAGGCCATAGAAAAAGTCGAAGACAAAGAAGTCGAAGAAAAAGTCGAATGGGCAGAAGCCATAGAAAAAAGTCAAAGAAGTCAGAAGTCGAAGAGAAAAAGTTCGAAGAGGCAGAAGCCATAGAAAAAAATCGAAGTAAAAGTCGAACAGGCAGAAGCCATAGAAAAAACTCGAATTAGTAGAAGTCGAAGAGGCAGAAGCCATCGAAACAAATCGAAGAAAATGTAGAAGAGGCAGAAGCCATAGAAAAAGTAGAAGAAGAAGTCGAAGAAAAAGTTGAAGAGGCAGAAGCCATAGAAAAAAATCGAAGTAAAAGTCGAACAGGCAGAAGCCATAAAAAAAGTCGAAGAAGTAGAAGTCGAAGAAAAAGTCGAAGAGGCAGAAGCCATAGAAAAAAATCGAAGAAAAACTCGAAGAGGCAGAAGCCATATAAAAACTCGAATTAGTAGAAGTCGAAGAGGCAGAAGCCACATAAAAAAATTGAGGAAAAAGTCAAAGAGGCAGAAGCCATATAAAAACTCAAAGAAGTAGAAGTCGAAAAGGTAGAAGCCATAGAAAAAACTCGAATTAGTAGAAGTCGACGAGGCAGAAGCCACAGAAAAAAATTGAGGAAAAAGTCGAAGAGGCAGAAGCCATAGAAAAAGTCGAAGAACTAGAAGTTAAAGTCGAAGAAAAAGTCGAAGATGCAGAAGTTATAGAAAAATTCGAAAAAAAAGTAGAAGAGGCAGAGGCCATAGAAAAAGTTGAAGACAAAGAAGTCGAAGAAAAACTCGAAGAGGCAGAAGCCATAGAAAAACTCAAAGAAGTAGAAGTCGAAAAGGCAGAAGCCATAGAAAAAACTCGAATTAGTAGAAGTCGAAGAGGCAGAAGCCACAGAAAAAAATTGAGGAAAAAGTCGAAGAGCCAGAAGCCATAGAAAAAGTCGAAGAACTAGAAGTCGAAGAAAAAGTCGAACATGCAGAAGTTATAGAAAAATTCGAAAAAAAAGTCCAAAAGGCAGAGGCCATAGAAAAAGTCGAAGACGAAGAAGTCGAAGAAAAAGTCGAAGGGGCAGAAGCCATAGAAAATGTCGAAGAAGTAGAAGTTGAAGAAAAAGTCGAAGAGGCAGAAGCCATAGAAAAAAATCGAAGTAAAAGTCGAACAGGCAGAAGCCATAGAAAAAGTCGAAGAAGTAGAAGTCGAAGAAAAAGTCGAAGAGGCAGAAGCCATAGAAAAAAATCAAAGAAAAAGTCGAAGAGGCAGAAGCCATAGAAAAAAATCAAAGAAAAAGTCGAAGAGGCAGAAGTCATAGGAAAAAGTCGAAGAAGTAGAAGCCATATAAAAAGTCTAAGTAAAAGTCGAACCGGCAGAAGCCATAGAAAAAGTCGAAGAAGTAGAAGTCGAAGAAAAAGTAGAAGCGGCAGAAGCCATAGAAAAAAATCGAAGAAAAACTCGAAAGGCAGAAGCCATATAAAAACTCAAAGAAGTAGAAGTCGAAAAGGCAGAAGCCATAGAAAAAACTCGAATTAGTAGAAGTCGAAGAGGCAGAAGCCACAGAAAAAAACTTGAGGAAAAAGTCGAAGAGGCAGAAGCCATAGAAAAAAATCAAAGAAAAAGTCGAAGAGGCAGAAGTGATAGGAAAAAGTCGAAGAAGTAGAAGCCATAGAAAAAGTCTAACTAAAAGTCGAAGATACAGAAGCCATAGAAAAAGTCGAAGAAGTAGAAGTCGAAGAAAAAGTAGAAGCGGCAGAAGCCATAGAAAAAAATCGAAGAAAAACTCGAAGAGGCAGAAGCCATAGAAAAACTCAAAGAAGTAGCAGTCGAAAAGGCAGAAGCCATAGAAAAAACTCGAATTAGTAGAAGTCGAAGAGGCAGAAGCCACAGAAAAAAATTGAGGAAAAAGTCGAAGAGGCAGAAGCCATAGAAAAAGTCGAAGAACTAGAAGTCGAAGTCGAAGAAAAAGTCGAAGATGCAAAAGGTTATAGAAGAATTCGAAAAAAAAGTCGAAGAGGCAGAGGCCATAGAAAAAGTCGAAGAAGTAGAAGTCGAAGAAAAAGTTGAAGAGGCAGAAGCCATAGAAAAAAATCGAAGTAAAAGTCGAACAGGCAGAAGCCATAAAAAAAGTCGAAGAAGTAGAAGTCGAAGAAAAAGTCGAAGAGGCAGAAGCCATAGAAAAAAATCGAAGAAAAACTCGAAGAGGCAGAAGCCATATAAAAACTTGAATTAGTAGAAGTCGAAGAGGCAGAAGCCACAGAAAAAAATTGAGGAAAAAGTCAAAGAGGCAGAAGCCATATAAAAACTCAAAGAAGTAGAAGTCGAAAAGGCAGAAGCCATAGAAAAAACTCGAATTAGTAGAAGTCGACGAGGCAGAAGCCACAGAAAAAAATTGAGGAAAAAGTCGAAGAGGCAGAAGCCATAGAAAAAGTCGGAGAACTAGAAGTCGAAGTCGAAGAAAAAGTCGAAGATGCAGAAATTATAGAAAAATTCGAAAAAAAAGTCGAAGAGGCTGAGGCCATAGAAAAAGTCGAAGACAAAGAAATCGAAGAAAAACTCGAAGAGGCAGAAGCCATAGAAAAACTCAAAGAAGTAGAAGTCGAAGAGGCAGAAGCCATAGAAAAAACTCGAATTAGTAGAAGTCGAAGAGGCAGAAGCCACAGAAAAAAATTGAGGAAAAAGTCGAAGAGGCAGAGGCCATAGAAAAAGTCGAAGACGAAGAAGTCGAAGAAAAAGTAGAAGCGGCAGAAGCCATAGAAAAAAATCGAAGAAAAACTCGAAGAGGCAGAAGCCATATAAAAACTCAAAGAAGTAGAAGTCGAAAAGGCAGAAGCCATAGAAAAAACTCGAATTAGTAGAAGTCGAAGAGGCAGAAGCCACAGAAAAAAACTTGAGGAAAAAGTCGAAGAGGCAGAAGCCATAGAAAAAGTCGAAGAACTAGAAGTCGAAGTCGAAGAAAAAGTCGAAGATGCAGAAGTTATAGAAGAATTCGAAAAGAAAGTCAAAGAGGCAGAGGCCATAGAAAAAGTCGAAGACAAAGAAGTCGAAGAAAAAGTCGAATGGGCAGAAGCCATAGAAAAAGTCAAAGAAGTAGAAGTCGAAGAAAAAGTTGAAGAGGCAGAAGCCATAGAAAAAAATCGAAGTAAAAGTCGAACAGGCAGAAGCCATAAAAAAAGTCGAAGAAGTAGAAGTCGAAGAAAAAGTCGAAGAGCCAGAAGCCATAGAAAAAAATCGAAGAAAAACTCGAAGAGGCAGAAGCCATATAAAAACTCGAATTAGTAGAAGTCGAAGAGGCAGAAGCCATTTAAAAACTCAAAGAAGTAGAAGTCGAAAAGGCAGAAGCCATAGAAAAAACTGGAATTAGTAGAAGTCGACGAGGCAGAAGCCACAGAAAAAAATTGAGGAAAAAGTCGAAGAGGCAGAAGCCATAGAAAAAGTCGGAGAACTAGAAGTCGAAGTCGAAGAAAAAGTCGAAGATGCAGAAATTATAGAAAAATTCAAAAAAAAGTCGAAGAGGCAGAGGCCATAGAAAAAGTCGAAGACAAAGAAATCGAAGAAAAACTCGAAGAGGCAGAAGCCATAGAAAAACTCAAAGAAGTAGAAGTCGAAGAAAAAGTCAAAGAGGCAGAAGCCATAGAAAAAAAACGAACTAAAAGTCGAACAAGCAGAGGCCATAGAAAAAGTCAAAGAAGTAGAAGTCGAAGAAAAAGTCGAAGAGGCAGAGGCCATAGAAAAAGTCGAAGACGAAGAAGTCGAAGAAAAAGTCGAAGAGGCAGAAGCCATAGAAAACAAGAAATCGAAGAAAAAGTCGAAGAGGCAGAAGCCATAGAAAAAAGTCAAAGAAAAAGTCGAAGAGGCAGAAGCCATAGAAAAAGTCAAAGAAGAAGTCGAACGGCAGAAGCCATAGAAAAAGTCGAAGAAGTAGAAGTCGAAGAAAAAGTCGAAGAGGCAGAAGCCATAGAAAAACTCAAGAAGTAGAAGTCGAAGAGGCAGAAGCCATAGAAAAAACTCGAATTAGTAGAAGTCGAAGAGGCAGAAGCCACAGAAAAAAATTGAGGAAAAAGTCGAAGAGGCAGAAGCCATAGAAAAAGTCGAAGAACAAGTCGAAGTCGAAGAAAAAGTCGAAG
>JAMKFB010000875.1:0-13252 GCA_036247105.1 Cirrhinus mrigala
TTTAGTAGTTATGTAAAGCTCAGAGTTACTGTCTCTTTGTGTTTAATATCTTAGATTATTCTGCCCTTTGTATTCTGTGTTTAAGTATAATACGATTAGAATTGTGGATGTAAATCACTCACTCAGTTCAAACTGCATGCATTGTTTTTGTTGTAACTTCACCCCCTAGTGGCAGATGACAAACTTTTCCATCTATCACTGAACTGATGCATTCAAAGTGAAGAGTAAAATGTGCAAAATTGCAACAGGAATTTATTAAACTCTTCAGAAATATTCCCAAACTTAAATTATATTACATACATTTTAAGAAGACTGTGAATGGAATCCGTAATAGTTTGCATCAGAATAAAATATTATCTTCCATCACCTGCAATTAATCTTTATTGTTTATGTAACAATAATGAATGGATCTGTATTTTCAATAAGGTAATTCATAATCAAATTGCAATTTGAGAGCACAATTATATATTGTATGATGGTTAGACATCACTGCAAGTTTGCAGCTTAATAGTGTTTCAGGTTTTTGTATGGTGTGTTGAGTGTTTCCTGTGACTGTGGGCTGCAGAGCACAGTAGTACAGAGCAGAGTCTGATACAGCAGCAGAGGAGATGATCAGATCCACACTGTTATTTTCTTTCCTGTGAAAGATGGATATTCCGGAAACTGGAGGATTAGCATGAGTAACTGATCCGTAGTATTCCAGGATGAGGAACTGTGGTGGTGAACCTGCATATTGCCGATACCAGTGAAGACCATCAACAGAACCAGTGTAGTTACAAGAGAGTTTGACACTCTCAGTCTCAGTGGCAAATACTGCATCACTGTATGGGGTGATGACATCTTTAGCTCTGTTACCTACAACAAAAACTTATTTAAGCATGTTTTAAAATAAGGTATGGAGATGTAATGATACATGTAAGATTTTACCTTGAGTTAAAGTCAGCAGTATAAGTACACAAGTGAACATGATGGTAGTTGCTGCTTGCATCAGTGATCTGTGATGCTGATTATCACTAAACTTATCTGTTTTCAGGCCTGTGTTAAGCTCCACCTTTTGACATAACCATCTTATAAAGCACAGAAATTAACATATTATGGAATGATAAACAAATCAGCCTGCACTTGTCAATTTTCGTTTTTTAAAACCAAAACAAAAAGCATCATTTTCACGATGCAGTTTTAGTTCATCTGCAAGACAGAGTGTTACTGAAGTAAACATTCATTCATTGTCTAACAGAGGATGTTTCCAGCTAGCACCTCCCCTTTAAAAATACAGACTTCATATTTAAAGAATATGCTGTAAAAGTATTATATGTGTTTTTATAAAATGTATAAGTTTAGTTTATCTCTTTTTTTAAACAGCACCTTAGTTTGGACTATTGAGGTGATGTTTGCAAAAGTGCTAAATGTGTCTGGTATAAAATGCTTATACATCTTAGAAAATGTTAGTCAAATGAATGGGCAATTTATCATTTCTGAATCACCAGAAGTCACTTTTTTTGCCAGTAATTACCCAGTGAAACCATTATATTTTATTTCATTCATTTCAGATAAGTATAGCAGGTGTTACTGTATCCTGTTATTCACAGAGACTTTGTGGCTCACATAAAGAACAACTGTGGTTTGATTTTTATTGATTAAATAAGGTTCAAAGCAATTATTGTTTATGTGAGTTTTTGTAAAGCCTCTCAGGCATTTTGTATCACTGGGCTCCAACTCTTAGAGCACAATAATAGAGAGCTGAATCTGACAGAGTTACACTTGTAATAGTGAGTTCAGTGGATTTATCTGATGTAGCCGTCTGAAACCGACGGTCTGGTATATTCTGATCACTGCTCCACGTTCGAGCACCTTTATACAGTAAATACTGAGGTTCTCTGTTTGGATACTGTCTGTACCAGTAAAGCCAAATATTATTGCTGCTTGCATCATATGAGCAGCTTAGTGTCACAGACTCTCCTTCTTTACTGATTTTTTCCTTGTCTTTTGGTTCAATGCTGTCAGCAAATACACCTGCAAGAGATTTAATTATGTTTATTAAAAGTTGACTTTAACCCCTGCCCTTATTGTTGTTACACATACACTGCATTAAATGAACAACATAAAAAAATAACAATATATGATGTCAGAATTCTAATTTAACATCTATGAATTAAATATGCTCAGAATTAACCATTTTAGTTCTGTGCTGATATTTGAAGTGCACTTTACCTGGTATTGTTATAAGAATAAGAAGTAGAAAACATCTTTCCATGGTGAAATTTGCTAATAAAATAAGACAATAAATATATGCTTAATGATTTTAAGTTGAAAGCTAAATGTATGAATGTAATGGAAAGTCATTTGTGCAGCTAATATGTCTATAAATGTGGGTGTGGTTTCTGATATTTAGACCACCTTCTGTCTTTCCACATTAAAACAGAGGCAACTGTCAGTTAAGCGGATTTGTGTAACTTCACCCCCTAGTGGCAGATGACAAACATACTTAGCAGGGATATCATGTGTTTTTGCACTGTATTATTAAGTTTTTAATCAACATTCAAATATTAAAATGCCATAATACAAAAGCAAACAAAAATGCTATAAACCTGATACTTTGGGACAGAATATACATATTAGAGAACAAAATAAAACAGAAGTAACACTGATTCACTGTCTACTGTATAGGTGTTTCTAACTAGAATCTTCCCTTAAAGATACAGACTTCATATTCAAACAATACGCTGTAAGAGTGATATTTAAGTGTGTGTGTGTGGGTGTGTAAAAAAAAAAAAAAAAAAGTAATACTTTTTTAAACAAAATTGAATTTATCTTCTTTTAACAACACTGTTAGTTTGCACCACTGAGGTGATGTTTGCAAAAGTCCCACTTAAAACATCAATGAGTCTGGTAAAGTCAGTCAGATGAATGAGCAGTTCATAATACAAAAATCACCAGCATGAACACTAACAGTCACAGTCATAGTAATAATTTGCAAATTAAACATGTATTTTTTATTTTATTCATCTCCGTTTTTAGCAGGTGTTCCCATATCCTGTTATTCATAGAGGTTTTGTGGCTCACATAAAATACAGCTGTGGTTTGATTTTTATTTGATCAAATACGGTTCAAAGCAATTATTTTGTATGTGAGTTTTTGTAAAGCTTCTCAGGCATTTTGTATCACTGGGCTACTACTCTTAGAGCACAATAATAGAGAGCTGAATCTGACAGAGTTACAGTGTCAATAATGATTTCAGTGGATGATTGGGATGTAGTCGACCGAAACCGACGGTCTGGTGTATTTCCGTAACTGCTCCATGATCGGGCACCTTTATAGAGTAAATACTGAGGTTCTCTGTTTGGATACTGTCTGTACCAGTAAAGATAAATATAATTGCTGCTTGTATCATATGAGCAACTCATTGTCACAGACTCTCCTTCTTTACTGATTATATTGTCCTTTTCTTTTGGTTCAATGCTGTCAGCAAATACACCTGCAAGAGAATGAATTATATTTAATGAAAGTTGAATTAAACCCCTGTTCTGCCTGTTGTTACAGTAACAGTGCTATGAATTCAGAAATACATTGTGCTATGAAATATAGAATGTCAGCACCTAATTCAAAATAATAATAAAATAAATACACTTTACCTGGTAATGTTATAAGAATCAGTAGAACACGTCTCTCCATGGCGAGAAATGTATTAATAACCTAGGCCTATTAATATATGCTCAATGATCTTAAGTTGAAAGTAAATGCATGAATTTAATGGAGATTTCATTTGTGCAGTTGATATGTCTGTAAATGTGGGTGTGGTTTCTGATATTTAGACCACCTTCTGTCTTTCCACACTAGAAACTGAGATGACTGTAAAACAGTAGGGTTTTCTTTTGCTCTGTTGTACTTGATCTGTTATATAAGGCTCAGAGTTACTGTCTCTTTGTTTTTGATATCTTTGGCTGTTCTGCCCTCTGTATTCTGTGTTTGAGGAAAATAGGATTAGAATTGTGAATGTAAATCATTCCAACCCAGTCTCACGGCAGTTCGTGATTTAGTCACGTAATTTAATCTATTTATTCGTGGCAGGGACACGTTTATTTCGTTATTTTCGTAAGTCCAGCACGTTTTTTAAACTAATGCATTTCAATTGGATGCATCTTTCCTGCAACTGCACGATTCTTTCTGCCAGTCGGGCTGCAGCAGAGAAGCTGTTTAATCAACATTTATTCACGAGATCTTATCACGGATTGTATATGTGCAGTGCTGCTGCTAGCCATTTTGGTGCCCTAACCATAATTCCTTTATGATTTTAAACATAAAGACAGTTAAAGACAGTCTTTTATATACCTCCTACTGTCAAAGTCAAACTTCGTCAGGTGCTGCGCAAATTGCGCCATCCAACGGACCACTGGGGGCACCATCTCTACAGCAATTAAATACTCTTTCCTGAAAGGTGCCTAAAAAATATACTGAATTAATATCGGCATTATAATTATTGATTATGATTTTTCATTAGGCTAGTTTTGGTGCCCCCTCAGCACTGCGCGTGGTGGGAGTGGCGGCGTTGTATATTAATTATTATTTATTATTATTTCGGTCTTTTTCGGTTATTATTGCGAAGCTGGATTGCTTTGCTGTTTATTGATATTTTAAAAACTATAAGGCTACATCTATCGACATTTATTTAGATGTTATCATTGTATTCATTCATTTCTTTATTTTAATAATATTATTTCGGTCTTATTACCGGTGAAATGTTACAGTAAGCCAGAACACGGGCCGAGCGGGGCTCATTCTAAGCCCATTAACCACAATGCAATGCGGACATTCATACCAGAATCTGACAGCGAACACAGACATTTAATCTGTGTTTTTGAATTCGTTTAATTTAATTTTTCGCAAGGTTTTTTTTTTTTTTTTTCCCACAAGATCCGGATGACTCACGGCATTTCGTGATATAGTCACAAAATTTAATCTACTGATTCGTGTTCATGGACACAAATTTCCCTCTTTTTTCGTGTCACTCTGCACGAATTTCGATCCAATGTATTTCAATAGGAAATATCTTTCGTGCCTCCACCACGTTTTTCTTTCTGACACTGGGGTCCACAGACGCTGTATTGTTTTCCCCCCTCATTTTTTATTTATTTTAAGCGCTACTTTACTCAACATTTAAGTAGGAGATTTTTGTTTCTATTGCATTTTATTCTGTAGGCTACTCAAAACGATCGTCAGTGCTTCCAGATAAAAATATAAATATATTCTCCCAGTAAAATAACGAGACTACGGCCATCGCATCTAAATGTTGTCATTTTTACTAAGAAATACAGTTTATATAATATTTATTTACAGTTTTAAATAATATTTGTGTCGTATGTATCCTCTGTGAGTGATATATGTTAAAAAATTATATATCACTAATATTTTATACAAATTAATATATGTATAAAATTAATATATAAAAAAATGAAGAAAAGAAAAGAAAAGAAAAGAAATGAAAAGGAAAAAAAAAAGAAAAAGTTTTGGACAGTGGACGCCAGCAATACCCATGATCCTCAGCCTCCGTTGCTATGGAGACGGAGCCAGCCTGCTTTGCGATTGGGTGAATTCTTGTCATTGAGCTCAAACCACTGTTCAGGTGAGGTACCGGGCTAATAATTAATGAGCACGTTTTGTTTAAATCTTATAACTGATCCCTTTCTTTGCCCTTAGACTCACGTGGTTTTCATATTAGGACAACGATTAAAGCCCGACCAATGGTTTCCTCATTATCAGCGGGAAAAAAACATATACTTGTGAAATTAGGCTAAACGGCCTAGCAAACTTAAGTATAAGCTAACTCTCGGTTATACCAGCTTACGGGTAACCTAGCGTGGAGCACTGCATTATTGTGTGGGTCAAGGGTGATTTTATCTCAATCATCATGACCTTATGTTTCAGTCGTATCCAAAATGAGAAAATGTGAACATTATGGACGCTAAACACGCTGAAGCAGTGTAATGGTTCATTCATACTCGACGCTGGAGGGCGCTCTTGCGCAGAAAGTACTAAAAAACTCCTGAAGTAATAACGAGTGACGTGCCAGGAAATCCCTAATATTGACAAAGGTATCCAGCTATTGCTGTAGCTCTGCTGAATAAAAACAGAAACGTTGTGACTGATGAAAGGACGAAAGACAAATATATGAAATATATGGTATGTGGTACATAAATAATGCAGTGTTTTTGACATAGCATTTATTACAGTATGGGAACTGTGAAATATATTTTCTGCTTTATCCTGTAATAAAAAATATAAAATCTAGAATACAAATGATTTGTTATTGTCCAGCAGTGTAGGCTATTTAGCCAATTAAAACTAAGATTAAAAAAAAAGCATTATGGTATTATTACATTTGACATCTATGTCCCCTAACTTCTGATTCTGAACTGACATGACATAACTTGGCCTAACATTACTACACATAACGTTGCCTTTAAATCTGGGATGAGGAAGCCGCAGACGCACATTAGCATACAGAAAATAACAAAACATGATTTTTTTTTTATTCATTTACCTTAAGTATTTATAAGAAATTCAGAATATCTCACTAGAGGGGTACACTTTTTGAACCTTACTTAACATAACTACTCAACACTACATGATTAACATTTTCTGTTCTCCTTCCAGATCCTGTCAAAGAAATCACCTGTCCAAATCTTGTCCGGACCTGTCCGAATCTAACCAAACCCAAAGGCACTTTTAAGAGCCAAACTCTATCTATCTATCTATCTATCTATCTATCTATCTATCTATCTATCTATCTATCTGTCTATCTGTCTGTCTTTCTCTCTATCTATCTATCTATCTATTATCTATATATCTATCTATCTCTAGCATTTTTTGTCTCTATCTCTCGCAATGCCAGGGGGGGTCTACAAAAAAGATTTGTCCCTTCTGTCAGGGCATTTTATTCTGAGCCCAGAAGGTCTGTTCAAATTGTAAAAAAGAACAGCCTGTGAAGCAGCGGCTCAAGAAGAAGCTTCAGCAGTTTAATGAAAAGCGAGAACAATGGGTGGTTGGCCGTAAGAGAAACCACAACATTGCATCAATCAAGGATGAAGCCATTGTCATGGTATGTATAATTTCTTATGTGACATTAAATTGTCTGGATAAAATCAGTGGTACCATTTGTGATTAATCATGCCAGTGCAAGGACAGAAAGGCATTATTATTATTATTATTATTAATACTAATACTACTATTAATACTATAAACATAATAATAGTATTATTATAATAACAGGGGTCAGTTGTGGCCTAATGGTTAGAGAGTCAAACTTGTAATCTTCTTGTCATCAGACTTTTAACTCAAAGGTCACAGGTTCTAGTCTCGATACCAGCAGGGATTGAAGGTGGTGGGAGTGAATTACCAGCTCTCTCTCTCTCCACCCTCAATACCACGACTGAGGTGAAGCCCTTGAGCAAGGCACTGAACCCCCAACTGCTCCCTGGGCACCACAGCATTGGCTGCCCACTGCTCCGGGTGTGTGTTCACAGTGTGTGTTTGTTTACTACTGTGTGTGCACTAGAATAGGTTTAATGCAGAGCACAAATTCTAAATATGGGTCACCGTACTTGACCAAACATTACGGTCCTTTCCTTTCATTCCCTTTCATCTTATTATTATTTTATTATTTCTATTATAAAAGAACAGAAGTACAACTTAACTTTGAAGGCAACTTATCAGCTTTGAAGGCAGACGTACTGTAAATGTGATTTGGCAAGAATGTCATTTAATATACTGTTTTATTTCAGTGCTAATACCCTTAAATAATCAGATCTTAGCCCTAACACATGACAGTCCTGAACTACTACAGCAAAATTGGAACACACAGCAAATATAAGTGATAGTTGGGTATTTTTGAATTAATAAAAACCAAGCATTATGGCAGAATCACAGGTACAGTATAATCAAACTTTCTTATTAAGGGGGTGAGAAATAACAAATGGACTGCATTCATTCTACTACTTTTATAATGTACTATTCAAAGATCTTTACAATGTGCACATGCCAGCTATAAATATATGTGGAGCATTCACCCATTTGGCCATATTATCACAGAGGTTCTTATTTTGAATAAATCTGTAGATTGTCATTGTCCAGTTGTACAGTGGTTACACAGTCTTGCTAGTGTAGGTGCTAAACCTGAGCTACTAATGTTGCAAAAAGCTATATGATACCCTTATGGTTTCAGATGTATCTTTTTTCTATATAGAAGAATTGTTTTTTGTTTTCAATTTATTTGCTGTTGTTTTTCTATTACTTTAAACAGCAAATACACAATGTTGTCATTGCAGCTTGAGAAACTCCATGCCATAGGATACAAGCCAGTTCTGCTTCTTGGCAAGGAGACCAAAAAGAAAAAAAAAATAAGTGTGAAATTTTAACCCCTCGATGCACACTTTCCACCTATGCCAAGGACTTCCTTCAGAAGATAGGTTCATTTTATGAATACCTTTGTGAAGTTAAGATGCATGCACTATAGTTTTTAAAGTCACAGTTCACAACTTGTGTTGAGTATGCAAAAGATTTGTATTAATGTTTTCTAAATCTTAAAGGAATGGCTCCCCCCTACAACCTGGGTTATGAGTCATGAACTCCTAACCTTCTTGACAGTAGAAACTTTGGAGAGGTTTAAATTTTTATTTAACCAACACATGTTAGCATGTTAGCTGATTCTTTTCCCACAGTTAAAGTTTTTTAATCTTTTTCTTATCGTAATTATCAGTCATTGTTGGCTAAATTTTAATTTTAGGGTGATCCATCCCTAAAACAATGTTCTTATTCACCTTTTAAAAGAGAGCAAGATTTAAGGAATGATGGGAAGAACAGTTTTCCAGTTTACCACATTTGCAGTTTGTCACCCACAAACCCACAAAATTGGACTGTATGATTCAAACAGCTTGACACTTGAAACATAGAGGTTAACCATGAGTTTGAACCATGCCTGTTTTAAGTAAGCAAAACATAACACTTGTTTAACTTGCACAGGTTGGGACCAGGATTCCAGTGGCAGTGATGCTGAACTGATTACACTGCACCTCACACCCTGTGACCCATTGGAGGGGCAGGAGGAACAGGCAATCGTTATGGAGGGGGAGGAGGAGCAGGCAATCGTTACGGAGGGGCAGGAGGAGCAAGGAGGGCAGGCAACCATTACAGAGGGGCCTAAGGAGAAGATGAACGGTATGGAGGGCCAAGGTAATTAGGACAAATTGAAAAAAAGTACAATTTAAATTTGTAAAGGCTTAAAGTATTTGAACCATGTGTGACCTTAAATGAGTGGTTCACTTCCAGCACAAAAATGTACAGATAATGTACTCTAAGAAAAACATTTCAGGATTCCTCTCCATATAATGGACTTCTGTGCTGTAGTTTAAATGCAGCTACAAAAGGCTCTAAACGATCCCAGCCAAGGAATTAGGGTCTTATCTAGTGAAACGACCGGTTATTTTCTTTAAAAAGGCCTGCATGAAATCAGACCATACGAGCATTTAAGGTTAAAAAGTATGTAAATTGTATTTTTTTTTTACAATTTGTATTGTATTTCGCTAGATAAGACCCTTCTCCCTTGGCTGGGATTGTTTAGAGCCCTTTGAAGCTGCATTTAAACTGTATTTTGGAAGTTCAAACTCATGGGCACCATAGAAGTCCACTATATAGAGTTTTTTTTTTCCAATGAAGAAAGAAAGACATGAACATCTTGGATGACAAGGGGGTGAGTACATTATCTGTACATTTTTGGAAGTGAACTGCTCATTTAAAGGGTCATGAAACCCCTTGTTTCAGCACCAGCCTTAGGTTCAGACGGTTGCATTTCACTCCCATCGAGTTAAAAACACGAATAAATGCACAACCAGTTGCACTCTGTATCGAAAACATCTATATGAATGTGCTGTTGCACCTATGAGAGACTGACACGTCATCGAAGTACTATAGTCCTTTGCCACATCACAAACTGTGACACCAACAAAATGTACATTTTAATGCCGGATGATAAAAATAGCTCAAAAAAACTCAAAATGAACCAGTTTTGTCTAACAGTTAATATTAACGGATGCTAACATTGTCTTCTATGATGTGTAACACAAATACCTCTACTAAAATGTCAGAAAAAGAAGTTTCATGTACCTTTAACATTACTTGACTTCTAGTGTTTTTTTTTCCTCATAGACCTTGTTGAAAAATCCATCATGTTATGGATAGGTGTGTTTTGAAGCATGGCTGCTGGATTGAGCTGGTTTAAACTGGTCATGTCATCGTAGGACCAGCACATGACCAGCTAAGAACCAGCTTTAACCAGCTCATAACCAACTATAAACCAGTTTAAACCAGCTCAAACCATCAGCCATGCTTCAAAACATACCTAATCAGCTTTTTTCAACAGGGAACTTAAAAGGTTCTGAATTTCTATGCATAATCTACAAGAAAAGTGATACATAATTAGATGATATCTATCTGCATTAGGGGTGTTGGAATACATTTTGGCATTAAATCGAATGCTAGAAGTTCTATTCTTATGTTTTTGGGGTTTTTTTCATACACTGTTGTTTAGCTGTTAAAGCTTGGATAGGCAATATTAGATAAACCAGCCAGAGTAGCTAGATTTTGAAAGTATCCTGTCAGGGCTCACACCAAAAAACTCCCCCAAAACACATGAACGCGCTCTGTGTAACTACTGCTTGTGCACCAACCGTATCAAACTTCTTCAAACGTCTCATTCACATGTATGAAAACACTGAACATTATTAACAAATTCCCTCTGAAACTAAACAAATAAATAAACACTGCAATCATGGAGTCACTTTAATCTCTTCAGCTCCCTAACGTTAGTTCACTGCTGGTTCAGTCTCTGAGATGAGTCAAACTTGTATGGACTTACATGTATTCTACAGACACACACTCCCAATGGTAGCTGCCAGTGTTAATATGCTTACAGACCTTTCAGAATTAACAATATTAGGATAATGTTAATATTTATGTCTTGCTATACAACACTATTATTTATCCACCCCTTGCATTCCCTGAACAAGTCAGCAAATAATCAGCACTTGTTAAAACAAATTGGGATTTTCACAAACAGTATGGACATAAGCAAGATAACAAACACATTGGGTTAATGAATCAACATTAATTCAATTGCAATAAAAATGCAAGTACATTTCACCTATTAGTACCTGCACTGCTGCACTTGTGTGATGTTGATGTATTTAAAATAATATGTTTAAGCTTTATTTTGTATATGAGTAATTTTCTTTCTCCAAAACCACTGCTTTCTTCACAGGGTCAGCCATGGGCACAGTTGCAAAAAGAGAAAGTCAGGTATGTAAAATGTTTGTAGGGTAATTATTGGTGGTTCTGGTAACTATATATATGGTAATAACTATATTACCATAGCTCATTAGTTGCGATGTGATGTAAAATATGGAGCCAAATATAAACAGTGTGTATGCACACACATTTACTATAAGAGAGAGGATGGCCTTTTCTCATATTTTGGGGGTCTGTAGATGCACCAGGGACACATACAGTCATGGACCAAAATATTGGCACCTCTGCATTTGTTGGATAATAAATGCACTACTTCTCCCAGAAACTTGTTGTAATTATAAATTATTTGCATTGGAACATCACAGAAAGCCAAATCTGAGACACTCTGCACAGTTCTTAAAAAATGTACTCAACAAAATTGACATCCTCAACTTAATATTTGTAGCACATCCTTTGTAAAAAAAAAAAATAATAATAACTGAAATCAGTCACTGTAACCATCAGTAGGTCTCTTACAGCTGTCTACTGGAATTTTGGACCACTCTTCTTTTGTCAACTCCTCCAGGTCTTTCAGATTTAAAGGGTTTCTTCTCCCAACTGCTGTTTTGAGATTTCTAGACAGATGCTCTATGGGATTTTGATCTGGACTCATTTCTGGCCACTTAAACCTGCTTGACATATAATTATTTCTGAAGATTCTGAAAAGATGCCAATAATTTTGTCCAGTCCAATTTTGGAGTTCTGTACAGGATGTCTCAGATTTGGCTTTTTTTTCTCTGCTTTTTTGTGTTATTCCAATGCAAACAATTTGTAATGGCAATCTGAAAAAAGTCAGAAAGAAAGAAAGAAGACAGAAATGCAGGGATACCAATATTTTTGTCCATGACCAAACCAGTCATGTTAAAACACACACACACACACACACACATATTACAAAGTGCATTTTGTGCATTTTTTTTTTTTTTTTTTTTTTATGTTTTTCCCCCTGTGTATATTTGACTCTTCTTCTATCCCACAGAGGGACCAAGGCATATGCCTAAGAGGAAAAAGCCACAAAAGAGTAAGTGCATGTAAATGCAATAATCGTTGCCTCTATCAATGTGTTCACATTGCTATTTTTACCCCTGGTTATTTACTATAGTTTATTCCATTGTTTATTTTTATAACTACTACAGATAATACGTCCTAACAGACAACCTATAAAATCCAGCTGGCTTAATGTGTCAAATTTGACCAAAATGCATTTCCAAGCAGTAGAGAAAGCAGTGGTGTAGTATTCTCAATTGTGAGCTGTGGCTCAGCAGTAGTATGGTTATGGTTATGGTTATGGTCAAGCAAGGATACCACACTGGAGCTGAGAGTACTTTGTTTCCATGGTACAAGTTAAACCTGGTTCAACTTTTGGCTGGTGATAAACATAACTTGTCATCCTTGCAGGTCTGGACACTACTGAAGTCTTCAAAATTGTGTGTATTTTGTTTCTGCTCTAAGAAATATGTGAAATATGTTTTTGATGTTTACAGATTGCTCCTACCACACTCGTCTAGAGTCTTTCCACATCAGGAGTGTAGTAAGAGAAAGAGGGAGAAAGGTTAGACATCCATAAAAGAAACGCATAGTGTAGACAGTACGCAGTGTAATGTATGATTTAGAAACTTTCTTGTGTGTTGGCAATACATACAGTACATACCATAACTGTTAGGTAGATACTTTTTTTCTGTTGAGTCTTTTTGAATTACAGATTAGGAAGGAGCTTGTACTAAAAAATTGATGATCACATGCTGTAAATACCAACAATGACCCATTGTATACTGTATCAGTGGAACTCAGTGCCTATAACCAAAGATAATATCCTTATGCTAAGAATGAAATGAGAGTGTGTATATATGTGTTTTAAGCTGTTCTTTTTTTAATTCTTTATTTTCTTGATAGGGCAAAGCAGAAATATTGGTTGACT
>JAMKFB010000876.1:0-13173 GCA_036247105.1 Cirrhinus mrigala
GAAATAAAGCTTGATGTCTTTAAATCCATACCATTATGTAATTAGTCAGCGTTATCGATGAGTTATATTGATAAGTTATGATTGAGCAACATCTATTTCAAACTCCTAAAGATTGCACAAATTCTATTATATTAAGTGCTTTAATACCTGATTTTGCTCAATTTCATCAATGAAAATAGTTTGAAACAAAGTCACAGCTGAGCTGCATCTTTATTGAAACACAGCTGTGTTCCGTTTATGAATGAATGTGCGTTTTTAAACAAATCTGAGTCATTGATTCAATTATTCAGTTCGTAAAGAGTCACTTGCTTCATTCCTGAATGAATGATTCAGTGATAAAATTAGTGACTTACCGCCATCTGCTGACAGTTTGTTTCATTTTTAAAGTTTCATTTTATCTTTTTAGTTATTTAAATCATTTGATATTTCTATATTCAAAATGTTACATTTACACATTTTTGCATTATTAACGTTTATTATTAACATTTATCTCAACATAAATGTTATATAGGCTGAATTAATGTTTAAATCATTACCTGCTTCAAAATGATGTTAACGAAATCATTGAAACATGCATTTCGCCTGTACAAATAAAAACACTATAACAAAACAGCATAAACAGTGGTTAACTGTACAAGGCAAATTATATGTATACAAAGCATAAATCTTTACTCAGATTTCAGAATGAGCATTTTGTTATTTGTAAACATGGTGAACATCCGATGTTTATCATGTTCCTCTGCTGTTCGCTACTGTAATGTATATGAACGTAACTTTTTAATAAGCAGAGGTAATTCCAGACATTAAACAAATAACCGTTTACATGCTTAGAAAGTTTGCGTTGTGAGAATGTACAGTGAGACGTCAGATATGAAAACGCTAACTTGTTATGTGATGTTTTCTCATTAAAGTTGTATAATTTCCTATTCATTCAATAGAATGTTTGCGAATACTAGGGAATAGCAATATGGCGGCGCAGTGGCTTCACTTCTATGACGTCATGAGCAATCCAGTTCTCTGTTATAGATCAGCGGTCTATTCTGATTCATCAACACAGTTTCACTGATGAATCATTTAAAACAGTAAACCCAGGATAGAGCGGCTGAGTGAATGTGGTCTGGACTGTGTGGATGAGACTCATTGTGTCAGAGATGTTGTAGAAGGACAGAGTTCCTGCACTCACATCCACATACACTCCTGTTCTATGACTGATGGGCTTCACAGGGAGATCAGTCTGTATGTTATTGTGTCTGAATGAGTATCTGGAATCAGAGCAGAACAAACTCCAGGACTGATCATTATATCCAAACTCACACTCAGCACCCGCTCCCTTCCTGCTGATGCTCTTATATGATACTGATATATACACACCGTAATCTTCACTCCACTCAATCTCCCAGTAACAGCGTCCACACACACTTTCTCTACACAACACCTGATCATACACATCAAATCTGTCTGGATGATCAGGATACCACTGTTTCTTGTCCACCCATGTCACCTTTCTGTTCTTCTCAGACAGAATGAGATTAGTGTATGTTGTGTTTGGATCCAGTGTGAGAAAACAGGCATCTGAACACAAGAACAGACACATTTATAACACAACAGCAATCAACACAGCTCTGTGCGTGTGTGTGTGTGTGTGTGTGTGTGTGTGTGTGTGTGTGTGTGTGTGTCTGTAGACGTACATTTCTTTAGTCCTGCTGTAATCCTGGATTTTTCTCCATGATCCACACTAGAAAACACACACATGCACACATTCAGACAGTCAACAAACTGTTGCTATGCAGTTGCTAAGGTACTTGTGGTAGTTGCTATGCAGTTGCTAAGGTAATTAGGGTGGTTGCTAGACTGTTTCTATGCTGTCGCCAGGGTACTTGGGTGGTTGCTATGTAGCTGCTAAGATACTGAGGGTGGTTGCTATGCAGTTGCTAAGGTACTGGAGGTGGTTGCTATGCAGTTGCTAAGGTAATTAGGGTGGTTGCTAGACTGTTTCTATGCTGTCACCAGGGTACTTGGGTGGTTGCTATGTAGCTGCTAAGATACTGAGGGTGGTTGCTATGCAGTTGCTAAGGTACTGGAGGTGGTTGCTAGACTGTTGGTATGCAGTCGCCAGGGTACTTGGGTGGTTGCTAAGGTACTTAATGTTGCTAAGGTACTGCTGTTGCTATGTTGTTGCCAAAGTACACAAGGTGGTTGCTAGGGTGTTGCTGTGCAGTTGCTAGGGTACATGGGGTTGCTAGTAGGGCTGTGTATCTCGATATATCTCACATTCAGTAGGGCGACCAAACATCCCGGTTTTTGTTGCCCTGTCCCTGACTGGATCTGTCCCCAGAAACGTCCCCGTTTTACAGCACATTCAAATCAACCTGCAAATGCACTGTAAACTCTCGACCAATATCAGCAGCTGGCAATCATATGATTGTGATTATTTTCACCAGCAGAGGTGCTGTGAGCTATTACTGATTATTTGGTCGCACCGCTACTTTTTAATTTAGTCATGCAGAACCTGGACCAGAGCAAAACGCAGTTATCGTCAAAAGTCGCCGTTATTTGTTTCAAGATAGTAACATACTGTCAGGGCTCAGGTTTGATCAACCTCTCTTCTCTCCTGCACAAGGCTTTGTTTTTGTTTTTGTCCATACGTGCTGACCGCATTCAGCTGATAGTGTTTCGCAATCAGCACGGTCGTGCACGTATTCACAGCTGTTTGTTATTTTCTTATCAATTCTCTTTTTACTTAAGTTTCTTGCTCTCACCTTTTCCTCTGCCAGTGTGTTTTGTTTCTCATACTTCACTCACACGTTTGCTTTGATGTCTTAGTTATGAGTTATGTTGTGTTGTTTTTTGTTTCCTTTTATTTATTTAGTTGATTCTGTCACTGCCCGGATTGTGCGCACTTAATGGCCAGCTGCTTGCCTTTCTCCTGTTTAACTGCGACCAGGGATCTCAAGTCTCACGCATTCACCGTGAGACACATGCATTTCAACCAGTTCACACGCTCTCACGCCACACTTTGTATTTCTCACGCTGAAAAAGGAATAACTTGTCCCGCTCTTTTTCTCCCACTCTGGTCTATGCATCCCTGCCTCTGCTGAATCATTTTTATCCCTGGTGGGGATAAAAACGTCCCGCGAACCCGCTCCTAAGTTCCGATCTAAATCAAATGATTCGTGATAGGCGCTTTGAAGTCCCGTTCTGAATCAAATGATCCGCGATCCGACTGGAGCGCTTCGAAATCACTTTGCGACGCAGTGTTTTACTGATTCGGAGTTTCTACAATCTCCGTTGATACTGTGTTCTTTGCTCGCTTTCTCTGTTTTTCTCTTAATTTATTCGTTGTTTGAAATGAAATCATTACAATTAATAGGGCTAACTTACAATGTTTTTATTAAATTGTGATCACATTAGACACAGTTTCCATCATATTAAAAACATTTCATGACATGACACTAATTATCTGGTACTTGCCTAAAAAGACGGGTGTATAATGTGCGTTGTTAACAGATTACACTAACATTACGTTACTTAAGCTATAGCTTTAGTGAAGTTGGTTCAACCTCCACCTGTGGTGAGAGAAAAAAGTTTTCAAAAGCAATCCCCCCTCTGCTTTTTTCACAAATTGCACCCTGGGTAAATCTGATAAAAGACAAATTTATAAAGTAATTTTTTATATATATTTCAAAAATTCAAATGTATCAACATTGTTGGGAGGGTTATTTTGGAAATGTAATAGGTTACAGATAAGTTACTCTATTTAAAATGTAATAAGTAGCGTAACTATTTTAAGTGTTTTAAAAGTAATGTAACTGACTACATTTGATAACTTCAAATGTAAATTCAGTTATCGAATAAGCATATGTCATGTTCTGTGTCCTAAACTCCTGAAACATTGGTGTCTCATATTTTAGTCTAGACCAGTCAATGTGATTTGGGAAATCGAATCTGTATTTGTGTGAATCATTAACATTTTCATAAGTAACTATAATTTAACTGTACATTGTTTCTCAGTAACTGTAACAGATTTTATTTTGTTATTAAATTACTTCCTTCCATTACTAGTTAGTGTAGTTAAGTTCGAGCCCCTACCACTGTCATCAAGGCATCAAAATGTGCAAAAAACACTTGAAATACAAAATGTTATTCATAAGTTGAAATGTGTAGGCCTACTCTCTCTCTCTCACACACAGCTTGACATAGGCTACATGCTCAGGGCAAGTTCTGCAATCCTACTGTATGTGTACCGTACGTACATTGAGCACTGCTGTTAAGTTGGCTCATTTGTGGCCACCTTTCTTTTTATTTTTGATACATTTGCATTTTTGAAATATATAAAACATTTCATTTTATTTGTACGAATTTGACTTTTATCAGATTTACCAGTTGTTATAATTTCTATTTTGTGCTGGTTAATTTTGAACAATAGATAAAATTGAACTTCTAGCAAAAACTTGAGAGATTTGCGTTGGGCCGAGGGGCCCCTGCTGCAAATATTTGAGAGGCTCCTCCCCTAATAGTAATCTCACTACAAACTTTTTCCAAAGCTTGAGAGCCCTGCTGCAACTCTGATCTTTGGTTCTTTGCTCTGTTCTGCCTGAATTGACCATGATTATTGGCTTTCGTCTGTCTGGAACCCTGATGCGCTACTCTCCGTTGTGCAGCCGCTCGCCTGCTGTTTGATCTCCGCCCGACGGAATATGTTGCAGTTTTCCTGGACTGTGCTGCTCTGGTACAAACTCTCCTCCTCATCATGCATTAGGACGATATAGACACACGTCCTCTTCCAGGCAGATTTGTAACATCTAATCTAGTTGATTAGAACTTAATTATTGGGGATTTTCAGTGCTTGAGCTCTTATCTTACAGACAGTTTCTAATTTGTGAGGCTTAACAATCTTTTGCTGCACATCAGAACTATATATTCTTTGGTTTTTCATTGTGATCAATGATTAAGGGAATTTGGCCTTTGTATTACCTCACATTTAATAAAGCAGCATCTGCGAATATGCACCAAAATCAAACATAAAACTAACTTTACTGCGCTTGGTTTTCTGTAGTAAAATGTGGGTTGTGGGCTCATCTGCTTAAATGCAAATAGTATATTTTATTTGTTATATGATGAATTTGATAATTTATTATGACTGTCTTGAGGCTATAAACCATGTTAAGTGTCTTTTTTATGGGCAATATGTGGAACGTGCAGTTTTGCGCGTTGCGTAACTTACGTTCATATTCTGATTTCATCTGCCTGTTCAAGTTTGCATCATCAGTGAGGTCAGTGTATTATGGGTTTGGTCTTTTAATGGCTATCATTGTGTAGTGAATTTCGCTTTCTCCCACCCAGGGACGCCAATTAGTGTAGTGAATTTTGCTTTTGCCAACCTAGGTAAGTAAAATGGGGTAGTGATGGGTACTCATGTCACAGCTGACGTTATGATTCTTGGATCATGTGTCAATTAATGTGTGGTCATGAATACATCACATAAGAAAGATTGGTGGAATCTCTAACTTGTAGAATTATCAACACAAGGAAGACACAAGTTGTAATAAAATACATTTTATTAACAAAAGATAGACAAGAGTAATCAACAACTACTAAATGAATAAACACGAATGAAGTGAAGTTCCAAATGTAGGTTCAGAGGAGCCTACTCATTCAGTCCTGTCAATCATCATTACAAGCCTATATAAGCAGCTCTCATTGCACTGTCCCAGGCATCAGTTCTTCCGGCATCCCTCCACCTCCCCTTCTCCTCCTCTGTTTCTGTTATTCTCCCTGTAGGTAATATCACAATGGGGGGTTGAACGCTGTGCTCAAGCTGAGCCTCGGGTTTGAGCCTCGATTAAGTGCAGCAAGCCAAGTTTGTTTACCATTGCCCATCAGGACTGGATGGGCAGGCGAACTCGTGAACAAGGAATAAAGTGCATAAGATGCATAAAATGCAAGTGATTATGTTGGGAGTTGCTATGTCAGAGCTACGTTATCTGGAAAGATAAACTGTTGCTACTCTGAATCAAATAAGGTGAAGAACCTTATTATGCATCAAACAAATATGTGTAATTTGTTATCGTTTGTTATCAACTGCAATCAGCTATATAATATCTAATGTAAATGAGAAAATCATCTACTAATAATATACAACAATACCAAGGTCTCTGGAAGAGGTTTGGAAGTGATATTGCGCTGTAGGATGCCGATCTCCTCGAACAACAAGGGTCCTAAGATCTGGAACACACAGATGTGGCCCTGGAGTAGGTGCTGAAGGTCTTTAGCTTGGAACATGCAAGCAAAAGTACCTGAAGTGAAGCTTTACTCGTCGGAGCTTAACCTTGTTGCAAATGTCTGTGTGTCTTCTGCCTCACTGGGCTAGAAACTCAGAACTTGGTCAATCCACTTTGCCTCTCTAGGATGGAGACTCAAGATGTTGCATCTGTTGTTGTCTCATTGGACAAAGACGCTGAACATAGATATTCTCTTTCCTTGCAGGCCAGAGGCTCAGAACATGGTCGTATCTGTTGCTGCCTCAAAAGCTGGAGACTCAAACTTGGTATCTGTTGTTATCTCACCCTTGTGGGTCGCAGACTCAGAACTGGCGCAGCTGTTTTTGTCCCTCCCCTTGTGGGACTCAGACTGAGAACTGAGGTTGATCTGCTATTGTCTCACCGAATGGGAGACTCAGAAATTTGTTGCTCTGTTTGTGTCTTTCCTCTATGGGAGTCAGACTCAGAACGGGGTGTTTCTGTTGCAGCTTTCCCTGTAATAGGCCGGAGACTCAAAACGAAATTTGTCCTGTTAGTGTCACTTCTTTACAAGTAGCAGACTCAGATCAAAGAGTGTCTTTTGGAAGGGTACATTTATACCTTTCCGACAAGGAGGAGATTGCAACTTGGCGCTGCTCCATTTCCATGCTGTGATTGGCTGGTTCCATCAGAGCGGGGGACACGTGGTTGCCCACCCTTCTTTCCTCCTGTGGAATTTATTTGCAATTGGAAAAGATTGAACTGTTATACATGCATTCATTTGTCCTTTAACAGCTGAGTTTGTGTAAGATGTTGCAGTACGCTTTGCTGTCACTAGGAATACTTATTTCTCTGAATAAGTATAAGATGTGTGTGTTGTAGTGTGCACGTGGATCTCTCCGTTGCTCTCTGGTGTTTGGCGTGGCTCACTCTCTGGAACTCTCATCTACTCTACATTTCAAGGACAGTCAGTTAAGAACTCATTTATACTGTTTCACTCCATTTGTTATACATACAAACTTGTCAATAAATCTCTGGATTGGATTGCTACTCACCTCACGACTCCCCCGTGTTTGTATGTGTGTTTGTGACAGAAGACCAGACCTATACAGATATTAGCACCAAAACACCAGCTGCATCGGATCCCCTCACCGAGTTGGTGAATGCCTTTAAGGCGGCATTTCAACCCACACCTGCGCCGCCATCTGCCTTAAGATCTCCCATGGCCATGTCCGCCACATTTGCGGGCGAGACGGCTGAGTGTAGCGGTTTTCTACTCCAAGTCAATCTGTACATCTAAGTGCAACCACAACAGTTTCCCTTGGAGAATGCTTAAGTCACCTTTCTCACCTCTCTGCTCACCAGTAAGGCCCTCCAATGGGCAAAAGCCATTTGGAACTCTGATAATCCCATTATTCATTCCTATGAACAATTTACTAGTCACTTCTCCGAGGTTTTCAGCACGGCTACCGGTTCACTCACCACTTGCGATCAGCTGTTCCGCTTACAACAATGTACTTCTTTGGTGAATGACTACACTCTCCACTTCCGCACGCTGGTGGCGGCTAGCAGCTGGAACAAAATCATGCTGCTGGGAGCCTACAGACAAGGACTCAACCCCGACATCCACGCCGCTATGGCCCTGTATGACGACAGTATTGGACTGGAGTCCTTTCTGCAGAGAACCACCAGAGTTTCCCAGCGGCTAGCCCCCTGCCAGCCATCAGTTACCGCTCCTCAGTCTACCTCGGTGGCTGCTAGCTTCCCAGTACCAGAACCGATGCAAATAGATGCAACTCGCCTTTCACGCACAGAACGTAATCGCAGCATCACAAATGGATTGTAATGTGGACAATCTGGACATCTCATACGTTGACTCAGGCTCCTCCGGCAACTTCATCTCCCAGGACTGTTTAAATCAACTCCAACTCTCCTGTCGTCGCCATTTTCAAGTTTTCTCAGTTAAGACCATTCAAAGAAAACCACTTGGGCATGGAATAGTACGTTATTCATCACCATTCATCACACTTCAAGTCGGACTCTTCCACAAGGAGGAAATGAGGTTTCTGGTACTGGAGGATTCCACCCTAAGCATCATCCTGGGATGCCCGTGGCTGCGCCGACATCGTCCAGAACTCAGCAGGGAACCCTGCGATGTCATCCGCTGGAGTGAACAATGTCACACCCAATGCCTCGTCAACTTACCTCACCCTCGATCAGTTCCAGTTCAGCTGTCTTCGACCCAGGTGGAAAGTCCGGAACCATCCTTTACTCCCGAGAATCCCACGGCGTTTCAGGATGTACCAGGATCCAGGATTTGACAGGATTTGACTCCCCCGTGTTTGTATGTGTGTTTGTGACATATAATCACTTCTGCTGTAAGTGAAGCTGGATCACGAATGATTTGCACGAACATAGATGCATTTATGTAGATCGGGAGGTGCATTCCATTCACAAACAATTGTAATCCACTGCATCTTCAGTGGCTCAGATGTCGGGAGTAAATTATGACTACTATATTCATTACTACATCCAGCAACACAACACCTCAATCGCTCAATCGGAGATATTCTTGTCCCTGCTTACATCCCTGCTCCAGCATCAAAACAATGGAGGTTACTGGACTGTTACAGCTGATTTAAGGCGGGTCTGAGGTAAGACGCTCATTTCAATCAAATATTGTGGGATCGGCGCCACATCGACAGGCATTTGAGAATGGCTCGATTTGAAAAAGAGGATATTATTTTTACAGATTAATTAAAAACCAACGCATCGATTTTTATCATTAAAGGGTAGATTTGTACATACACTGCCAACACACATTAATGTTCAAACAACATGTAAAAGTGAACTTCGCATCCAATGACCCCTTTAACAGCTTCCTTCATACATTCAGTTTAACGCCAGTGTTAAAAGTCATTTGTCATTCAGTGTAACTGTGTGTATGCTTTAAACACTTAATTTTTTTTTTTCGCTCCATCCATGCAATAAATGCGCAGCAACTGCTCAGGTAATGTTGACAGTATGACTGAGAGCCATTGAAAAACTACAGAAAAGTTAAACTTATTTACTTTAGGATTACTGGCCATGAGTAGTAAAGAGAGATCACACATTGGCTGTCCAAGAATGTGTGAGAGCTATACAGAGCGCAACCACAATCCTGTGACAGGCGGTAAATAGTGGAGCATGTGAAAGACAGATGTGAGAGCATGAACAACGCTATTCAAGGTCTCCATTACTTCGTGCTTGTAGTAATTTAATGTGTATATATTTAGAAAGCATTGAATCTCTATAGAAATTGCAATTCATTTGGTTCTTAGTGTTTTAAATCAATTACTGGCCGAAATCAATGATTCATTATTCAAAAATCAAGGTCGATGCATATGCATCGTCAGGGTTTGTAATCGATGCATTAAGAAAACGAGTGAATCGTTACACCCCTAATGATATACAATAGCTCTATTATTTACAATACATCATGTATTTTAAAATAAACAATAAAACAGTATGCTTACTTGCTTTTGACACTTTATTTGAAGTTATTATTATTGCCTAATTGCTATTATATATGTATTTTATATATTTTTTCTTAAGTTTATTTTTATTACTACAAAAATTATCCATTACTTGTCCTACTCCTCAGACCTGTGCTCTTTTAATCCTTTATATTGTTACATCCTTTAGAAACTCAGACTTGTATAGATATACAGTAAAACCCCAAAACTCCTCCTGTTTGACATACTTGAGTTTGTCCAGTTTGCAGTTTGGATCCTTCAGTTTTTCAGAAAGCAGCTTGACTCCTGAATCTCCTGGGTGATTGTAGCTCAGATCCAGTTCTCTCAGATGTGAGGGGTTTGAAGTCAGAGCTGAAGACACATAATGACAGCCTTTCTCTGTCACCATACAGCCGGACAACCTACAAAAACATACAACAGCAGCCTGCATCACATTAGTTTGTTTGTTGTTCCCTTTTATATTGAACTTTTCTGATTATATATTGAGCTTTTTTGATTATTTAATAAAAATAATCGGTCACAAAATAGATCATGTTGTGCTCATTTAGCATCATCAGGAAGAAACAATTTTTCTCCCAAATCACTGGAAATTATATATCTTGCATTTAAATGCAAAAGTAAAGCATTACAGAAGTCTACTTCTAAAACAAAGATTCACATATAATGTACTCATCCCCTTGTCATCCAAGATGTTCATGGCTTTCTTTCTTAACCCTCTAAGCGCCGAAGTCGCAAAATTGCGACAAGACGTCATACTCATTAAAATAGACTGTAGTTTCTAATATGGTGTAATATCTCATTTGTATTCCCTACCACTAGATGGCAGACATGTAGTACTTTGATTCTAGACCAAAATTACGTCATGTTCCTATTCAAAATGTTTGAGGAATTAGCGGAGCAAGTGAGCTATCATAACACTGATGCGGAAGCAGTTCAGTTCATAGTGTGCGAGTGAATTGTGAGATAAAATCGCCAAATGGCTAATAAAAAGTTGTACTGTAAGGATGTGTTGCACATGTTATTCGCAGATTCTGACTCTGAAGGGGAATATATGCCTTTTGGAAATGACGATCGGTCGTCTAATAATCGTGCATCTCCCGGTACATCTTTGCAGCGCAATGGTGCTGCTGTCAAGGCGAGATTGTTCACGAAGCACAAACAAGCGATCATTTTGACCCTTTGCCCAACGGGGAAGGGGGTGGCAGGGTTAAACGTGGGGCTGGAAGAAGCACTAGCTCTCTGGATTCAGCGGCGCTGGATCCAGCGCCTCACAGAGGTGGGAGTGGCCGCGCAGTGCGTGCGAGAGCCGGGAGACGTGGTAGAGGCAGCAGGGGTGATCTGGATCATGCGTTTTACTACTGTATATTATAGTAATATAGTAATAATTTAGTAATTATGTTTTATTGTTGGTTTCTTCTTTTCTGATCACTTGGAATGAGGATAAAAAGACAAAAAAAAGAAAAAAAAAAACATGCAAATAAGTTCTAATGGTTTCATATTTTCTGATCATTTGGAAAGAGGATAAAAAGACAAAAAAATCACATGCAAATAAGTTCAAACATCCATTCAATATCTATTATTTCCTGAATATTACTGATGGACTGATCAAAAAGTAGGCTATTGTTCACATACGTTTTACTACTTTATAGTATAGTAAATAGTAATACTTTTGTACTTTCTCCTGTGTTATTGTTGGTTTCCTCTTTCCTGATAATTTGGAATGAGGATAAAAAGAACAAAAAAAGAACAAAAAAAAAAAGAAACATGCAAATAAGTTCAAAAATCAATTCAATATCTACTATTTCCTGAATATTGTGAAATTCGAGATGGCCGCCCCTCATGACGTCATAGTATGCAAATTAGATTAGTATATTTACACCCCACATGAACTTTTGGTCATGCCCAACATTTTTCTAATTTACAGTAGACTTCCACAAGCTTTTGAAATCTTAATGTCAAAATTCAGCATTTTTCAAAAAAAAACCTGGTGCCTAAAGGGTTAAGTCATAAAGAAATTGTGTTTTTTAAGGAAAACATTTCAGCATTTTTCTCCATATAATGGACTGATATGGTGCCCCGATTTTGAACTTACAAAATGCAGTGTAAATTGGTTATCTTCATTAAAAAATGCAATTTAAATATTTTTTAATCTCAAACACTTGGCTTGTCTCACTCTCCATGAACTCTGTGTATTCTGGCTCAAGACAGTTAGGGTATGTCGAAAAACTTAAATTGTATTTTCTTGCTCAGCTTCAAAAATCATTTCAAAATCATCCTACATCCCTGCAGAAGTTCCGACACAGTCCTTGCAAAGTGAACATGCAAAGAAGATTAAACACCCTTAACAAAAAAAGGTAAAACAGTGATAAAGAACAATTTTAAAGTTGAGGAAGAACATGAGATGGGAGTTTTTCAACATACCCTAAGTGTCATGAACCAGAAAAAACTGAGTACAGGGAGAGTAAGACAAGACAAAGATTAAAAAGAGATTAAAAAGAATATAAATTGTAAAATATTTATGAAAATAAGCAATCGTTTCATTAGATAATACCTTTCTTTCTCGGCTGGGATCATTTACAACTGCAGTTCAGAAGTTCAAAATAGGGGCACCTTAGCAGTCCATTATATGGAGAAAAATACTGAAATTGTTTTCTCAAAAAACAATTCTTAACGACTGAAGAAAGAAAGACATGAACATCTTGGATGACGAGGGGGTGAGTACATTATATGTGAATCTTTGTTTTGGAGGTGGACTTCTCCTTTAAATCTCTTACACAAACAATAGCTGCACAATACTGCACCGGAAATCTTATGTCAACAAAGTAGTAAAAAAGAAAATATAAAGATAAGATTTAAAAAACAAAACTTTTAAATGTTCTAAAATGAAATAAGAAGCCGCTTACAGATTCTCACATTCGCATTTGTAAACACAACACTGAAATGTTCACCTTCAGATCCAGAAGCTGCCACTCAAAAACTCCCGATTCAGTGAGAAACTGCTGTTAGCCCCACTCACATGAGAGATTTGCACAAAAATGACTAAATGATTTACTTTTTCCAATTTCAGAATTTTTTTTTTTAATTAATAGTCTGTTCACTAACTGAGCTAAATGATTTTTATTGCTATTAAAAAAAACAAAAAAAAACAAAAAAAACACCATGGTGGGGCAAGTGACGAAACGGGTGTTGCGGCTTAACAGTGCCTGGTAACATGCCTACTGGGCAGTAAGCATTAAGCTAGTGTGCCATTCCGAACACAACCATAATGTAATCGTCTGCAATAACGCAGTTTGACCAATGTGGTGCTGCAGTACAAGACTATAAGTCAGCCCTCCTGCATGTAATCCAACAGAAGAAGACACAGCACTTTTGCGTATGTTGGAGAGCAAGTGAAGCTGAACCTGTAGAGTAATCATTTA
>JAMKFB010000877.1:0-13172 GCA_036247105.1 Cirrhinus mrigala
TAACACACTTTAGTAATCATGTTTTTTTCTAAATAAAACGATAAAAAAGCAAGATGAAAAAAAAAAACAAAAAACAAAAAAAAAACATTATCAACAACAAAATAATATGTGGAACACTTAAATGTTTTTGAGTCTATGAAATTAGGGGAGCGGCTTTTCTGATAAATAGCACATTAAAATCTCCTTAGAGACACAAGATGGAGCTGTTGCGCAGACGTTCTCAGAGCCATACTTGATCATTTTGAGATTAAGTGAAAACTGAGGAAAACAAAATACCCAGTGGTTTCCACTTTTTGTTCTCTTAACTCGTGTGATGCGATCTCATACCGTGCAAAGTACTCTCCAAAGTGCTACAGTCATTCACTTTATATTATGTAATATGAAAAGAAATGTTGCTGCCTTATGTTTAACTACTTTAAATTACTTTTTTCCCAATCTACAGTCCATACACCATAATGACAAAGCAAAAGGAGAATTGCCACAACTTCATGAATGTATTAAACATTAAAAACCTGAAAAAAGTACATTGCATAAGTATTCATACCCTTAACACAGTACTTAGTTGATGCCGCACCTTTACAGCCTCAAGTCTTTTTGGGAATGATGCCACAAGCTGTGCACATTAGCATCTGCCATTCTTCTCCATTTATATGAGATCAATTTATACATGTACATCATATAAGTAATATATCCTTGTAGTATTTTATTTTGTTGTAGTATAATCCTTGTTGTAGTATTTTGTTAATTATATTATTATATAATACATTACAAAATATAATTATAAAACTGTATTATTCAAAGCATTATTATTATTACAATAAATTAATTTTAGTTTATACAGCACATCTATGCAATTCATTTTAAATGTATAATCGCAGAAACCTACATTACTATATATTTTATAATGTAATATCTCTTATTTTTTTGACTAAATATTAACACTGGTCAATAGTTTTGAATGTCTGAGCGTCAACATAAAGAGAAGTAGAATAAACCGTTCAGCCTGGGTTGCATAAACCAAATGAAAAACTCTGTGTAACCAATGATTTAGTTTATGTTTTTGTTTGTTTGTTTGTTTTTCTTCCCCTTCCCATAATGATAGAAAAGCTGTCAAAACATACTCCTCATAATCTTAGAAATGCAACAAATGAACAGTATTGACATCAAAAAATATATATTTTTCAGTGTTTCAAGATCACATTGTTATAGAACAAGCAGTGCAAATTGATTTCTGTCAGTTTATTCTAAAAAAAAAAAAGAAGAAAAGAAAAGGAACAACATCTGTGGTGGTTGCATAACATTTATGCCATGGAGAAGATGAAGGATGAAGAACCACAGAACACACTAAATAACACATCCAGTAACACTTAATAATGCAGCGCATTTCAAACCGCTTCTATGGCCTTTAAATGGTAGATAACTTTGTATCTAAAATGCATAAACTGACAACATGCTGACAGAGCAGGTTACTTCTGGTATGAAACAGCTTTAAAATGTTGTCAGTTTTAAAGAAATTCAAACAATAAATACTGTTTTGTGGCTCTTTGATGTGTTGTGAAAGATCGCTTTAAAAGAGATGTGCTGCAATGATATAAAATATGTGAATAATATTTTACATATTTTTGGAACAATTAAGCATGAAAACCAGATCAAGACATCGTAAAAGGACATAATAGGTCCCCTTTAAAGGCGGAATAAGCGATCTCTGAAAAACATAGTTGATATTTAAAATTACCAAAGCAAACACGCCTCTACCCAGGATGACTGCACCCCTATCTTGATTGCTCTGCATCCAAATGTACAAACTTTCACTATATCACTGTTCCTTCTCTATGAGAGGGAGAGCTCTTTTTCTTCCTGCAACACTTGAAATAAACTATTATTATTATAGACACAATTATAGTTAATACAGTGAAAAAACAGATCAACAATATCTTCGTCCTGTCTGGCCCTTGGTTTTCTTTTTCAGTGTCATTTTTTTCCTTTTTCTACTGTTGATTCTGCAGAGAGAGAGAGAGAAACATTACTTTACTGTGATAAAGACAACAGACCTGTCTATTATTTATGGTGTATGCAATAGCATTCTGGATATATATATATATATATATATATATATATATATATTTTTTTTTTTTTATTTCAACTTTCAAATATTCAGTTCAACCTTTATTATTATTATTTAAACCAAGAAATAAAAGCCTTGAGATTTTAAATCTCATTTACAAGA
Organism: Cirrhinus mrigala; assembly: GCA_036247105.1. NCBI lineage: Eukaryota > Metazoa > Chordata > Actinopteri > Cypriniformes > Cyprinidae > Cirrhinus > Cirrhinus mrigala. Next base: position 2,228 of record JAMKFB010000877.1, read on the forward strand.
GGGTCCTGGCCATGACAGGCAGCACATTTAGTTAAACATGAAAACATCTGAACATAAAACACACACATTAATTCACATATACAAAAAATGTACATATATCAATATTTTCTCTGGTTTTATGACAGCTGGCTTTTACGGTTGTTTAATAGAACATTAAAACATTAGAATGTAGAATTGGTCTTTAAAGCAATAAAACATTAAATTAAAAGTTAAAATCACTAAATTAAAAATGAAAATAAATAATAGAATTCAGACTATATTTTAACTGGTAAGAGGAATACAGATTAACTAATTTAAGCTAGTAATTAGGGCTGTATTAGCTATAGCTTACATTTGATTTACAGTTACTGCTATCATAGAAATACACTTTTGTGTAGGCTTAAATTCTACAAATAGTTTAGCAAAATGTGTATTTTACTCAAAATTATTGTGCAGCTACAGGAAAAAAGGGGGCCAGAATTGTACCTTCTGGGGTACAACAGCTTGTCACTGGAGCAGTACCCTTAAAAGGACATGTTTGTACCTTTTTTACCCCTAAAAGGTACATATTAGTACCTTAAGGGTACATATTACTACTCTAAGGTACTAATATGTACCTATTAGGGGTAAAAAAAAAGAAAAAAAAAGTACAAAGATGTCCTTTTAAGGGTACTGCTCCACTGACAAGCTGTTGTATCCCAAAATCCCAAAAGGTATGATTTTGACCCCTTATTTTTCTGTGTATTCTATTATGATCCGTTTGTTAAGCGCGCAACAGCACACGTTCACTCGCGTAAGCTGTCACTCCTGACAGCAAAATGGATATATTTGCATGACTCTCTAACATTTACAGATAAAGAATATAACTGTGATATGTCAGTCATGCACTGAGGAAAATAGATCAAATTATTTTATTATTATTAAAGCATTAAACACCACAAATATATTCACTGTTTGTCATGATGGAACGATTTGCTCCATGAGATTAAGGGCTGTTTAAGAATAAGTGTGCACATCAAATCATCTTGACTCACTGAACCTAGATCAAATTAGTGAGATTGTGTGAACTTAAATGCTCATTTATGGAACCACTTTAGCGCCGATTGATTTGTGAGGTTATTTCATGTCAGGTTTGGACTTTAATTCCTGCTTTTCTTAACATCTTTTATGAAACAGGCCCCTGGTAAATCCAAAACCAAATCATTTAAATACACTTTACACTTTACAGTGCAAGCATGAGCATGAAAACATAAATTAGTTATTTTTACACACCCTTGATGATCAGCTGTACAATCTCCTGATTTGAATCAGATGAGTGTGTGATGAGGCAGATGAACTCTCCTGCATCAATGTGGGTGAGATTGATGAGTTTGATGGAGAAGTTTCCTCTGTTATACTCATCAGGGAAAGTTTTAACTCTGTTCTTGTACTGGTGGTCCTGTAATGTGACTGAATCTTGACCCTTAACTATATCATACACAATCTCACTGTCATTGTGTCTCCAGTACACATAAGTATCTTGAAGTTTAAGATCAGGTTTAGTTGAAGAACACGGCAGGACAACAGAACCGGCAATAATGCCCTCTACTGTGACCTGCAGACACACTGAAATGAAACAAACTGTAAACACATAATCCTGAATTTATACATGTGGAATAATATATCATTCAAATTTAGTTCATATGCTCACCTTTATTTATCAGCACTGCAAAAACACAGATAAAGCACCAACTGCAAAAACAGCAAAAACACTATTAAGACAATCGTCATTTCAGTTAAAAATAAACATTAAATGGGTTTCAGTTTAACTGGATTCGATATGCCAGTTGTGAATCACTCAATTTTCAAAGTGGACCAATTCACAATTGAATAAACAAAATGTTCACCTAAATGTACACTTTCTCTTAATAGTATTCTGTTGCAAAATTATCCTCTAGATGCTGTAGAAACTGTTAATATGATTTAGCAGTAAATGAATGCACTGTGATACTCGGCCAATCAAATTACTAACCAAAACAAACAGAACTTAAAATACACCAGGACAAAGGCAATACCACATGCTAATGCTAATGGCTAAATCAAAATAATAGTTTCATCTATTTCTCTAAGTACTGACCTGTAACTTAATTAATCAAATCGGGATTAATGCATTAACAATGTGGACATGGGTTGTTTAGTGCTAGTTTAAATAAGGAGCAAAAACCAGGCCAAATGCAATTGCGATCACTTTTCACACAGATCGCGGCAGATATGAAATGAAATGTGTGAAAAGTGCGGCTCGTTTTCTGAAAACAGAATTTCATTATGAAAATCATAAACATACCCGATAATCATGGTGTCCCGATTCAGTTATTACAATTATTAATATATATGGCCCACATAATATTACGATATACTACTTTCCCAAGAAAACAGAAACTAAAACCATGAACACGCTTCCGGCATCCCGGACCGGTAGCGGAAATCGTCACAGATCTACAGGGAAGAAACAAATCTATAAATGTAGACGGGAGACTACAGCAAATATTATTTGTTGTATCCATTTGCTTTAACACGAAAAAAAAAAAAAATCGCGATTACATTTTTACGATTTTCTAAAAGAGAAAAAATATAGAAAGAGAGTGATGGATAGTAAGAAAGCAAGATTTCTAATGTATTAATATTAGAAACCAGGGGGTCACACTGGTTAGCAGCTTCATTTTAGTCCCTGCTGGTAGATACTGGAACTGCAACACCCGACTGCACACAATTTCTCCATAGACACACTTTCAAAAGTAAATGTGTTTTCTGATTAAATTTGATTAAATTTGATTTGATAAATTTGATTTGATAAATCAAATTTGATAAATGATTAAATTCGTTTTTTTATAATTATTAAGATTTTCTATCTAAAGTTAATTATTTTTTCATTTTATTTCCCTAACTTCAGTTGTGAAAATATTGTTTAAAGCAAATAAATAAATAAATAAATAAAATAAAATAAAAGTTTCATGCAAAATTGTTAATTCTCTCACCTTAGCAAGCACTAGTGTCATGATTACACAAATAAAGTTCAATTTTAATGATGACAATTTTCCTGCGTTGTTGTTACAAGATTCAGTAGCTATGAAGAAACTCCTTTCTCAGAAAAATACTGATGCGTCAAGTACACTGGCCAATGATGTTCAAATGTGCGAATAGATGCATTCTCAACTGTTAAATAACGTGGCACCAAATAACATTTTCTTAGAACCTTCTTCTTCAAGTCAGCTGCTGTCTTCATTCAAAACTTTTCAGCTCATCACACCACCTGGTAAACCTCTAGATCCACCTTTGCCTCTCGCAGAGAACCTGAGCATCTGAAAAGGCCCCAAAACTTTGTGGTCAAAGCGCAGCCCTTAGATGGCCCCTCATCACAAGTGCTTTCTAAGAATGACCAATTCGTTGTCCTGCTCTTCATTTTGTTTTTGGCTTCATGCACATTCTCGAAATGTGTCGATGTGGCTCTCCCCACTAAGATTGTGTGTACTGAATTAATTGGACTATCTGAACTTGGCCAGATTGGCCGGACTGATCACTTGATCACTTTGGACTTTCAATAAATAAGCAATAAAGTTCTGGACCAGTTCTTGACCATACTGCTGACATCCAAGCATGAGACACAATCGCAATCCAGAACTGGTGAACCTGCATGTCTGGCTGGTCAGTGGAGACCGTCACCACCGGACATTGTGCCACAGCAAGAGTTACATAAAATCACTGAGCTACAAGCTCCCTCTCTATGACCAAAAGTAGAAAGTGTTTGTGGACTGGTGTGGAAAGCAGGGTGAAGACGTGATGAATTGTCCCATGTCAGTCAATCATTTTTACAGGACTGATTAGACAACAGTCCTGCGCCCTCTTTACATACATGTATGTGGCCCTATTGTGATTTTTCATTCCAAAATCAATGTTGAAAACATTTCTGAGGGGAGTGAGGTGGTTAAACTCCCTCGCCCCTTTCACATTGTTCTCTTAGGACTTGAAGTCTTCTTAGGCAGTGTCTTCTTTCAAGCCAATGCTGACAGCTGAATTATGAGCACTCTCGCTCAAGAAGACTTATAAGTGCTGTCTACTTTTGGTGCTTACATGGACTTCATGCCGAATCATTGTCAGGTTATTCTTAAACCCAAGAAGGGTTACATACTAAAGGTGCTCTCAACACTGTTCAGGGCCAGGGTCATAGCTTTGCTGGTTTTCCCCCCTGAAGGATTGAACATGGAGAACTGATACGTTCGACAGATGCTCTGCTCCATCCACAAACTATACTTTAACACTAAGCTGAGATTGAATGAGCATCTTTTTGTCCTTTAATGGCTGCTCAAAAGGACTGCCTGTATCCAAGCAAAGATTATCCCATTGGATTACGGATACAATAGCATTGTCATACAGCTCTCATGGCTAAGAATGCCCTATTGGGGTTACCCAGATGAAAGAAAAATCAAAAGTGAGATCTCTTAATTATCATAAATTGATTTTAATATATACAGCACATCTGTGCAATTCATTTTAAATGTATAATGACAAAATCTGAGAAATTTCAGACTGACTGTTTTTTAATGTAATTTTTTAAAAATAAAATATTACCACTAGTCAGTAGGTTTTGAATGTCTGAACATCAACATAAAGAGAAGAAACCAAATGAGATACTCAGTGTTACCAAATATTCAGTTCCTGTTTTTTTTTTTTTTTTTTTCCATAATAGGAGAAGAACTGTCAAAACATACTCCCCATAATCTTAGAAATGTAACAAATGAACAGTATTGAAAGCAAAAAAAAAAAAAAAAAAAAATTCTCTCTCTCTCTCTATTTTTTTTTTTTTTTTTTTTTTTTTTTTCTCCAGTGTTTCAAGATCACATTGTTATACAGTGAGAACAAGCAGTGCAAATTGATTTCTGTCAGTTTATTCTTAAAATAAAAAAGAAAGGAAAGAAAAGGAAAAGAAAGGAAAGGAAAGGAAAGGAGAGGAACAACATCTGTGGTGGTTGCATAACATTTATGCCATGGAGAAGATGAAGGATGAAGAACCACAGAACACACTAAATAACACATTCAGTAACACTTAATAATGCAGCGCATTTCAAACCGCTTCTATGGCCTTTAAATGGTAGATAACTTTGTATCTAAAATGCATAAACTGACAACATGCCGACAGAGCAGGTTACTTCTGGTATGAAACAGCTTTAAAATGTTGTCAGTTTTAAAGAAATTCAAACAATAAATACTGTTTTGTGGCTCTTTGATGTGTTGTGAAAGATCGCTTTAAAAGAGATGTGCTGCAATGATATAAAATATGTGAATAATATTTTACATATTTTTGGAACAATTAAGCATGAAAACCAGATCAAGACATCGTAAAAGGACATAATAGGTCCCCTTTAAAGGCGGAATAAGCGATCTCTGAAAAACATAGTTGATATTTAAAATCACCAAAACAAACACGCCTCTACCCAGGAGGACTGCACCCCTATCTTGATTGCTCTGCATCCAAATGTACAAACACGCTGTACAACAGACACCTTCCCCACCATGAGTGTAGACGCCCTTAGTGCTGATTGGATAAAAGTGTGTTTTGGTGCTCGGTCTGATCTACTTTCAACTGTGTTTCTCAGAGATCACTTAATCCATCTTTAACTTTCACTATATCACTGTTCCTTCTATATGACAGTCAGGGCTCTTTTTTTTCCCCTGCAACACCTGAAATACACTATTATTATTATAGACACAATTATAGTTAATACAGTGAAAAAACAGATCAACAATATCTTTGTCCAGTCTGGCCCTTGGTTTTCTTTTTCAGTGTCATTTTTTCCTTTTTCTACTGTTGATTCTGCAGAGAGAGAGAGAGAGAGAGACAGAGAGAGAGAGAAACATTACTTTACTGTGATAAAGACAACAGACCTGTCTATTATTTATAGTGTATGCAATAGCATTCTGGATTTTATTTTATTTTTTTTTTAACTTTCAAATATTCAGTTCAACCTTTATTATTATTATTATTTAAACCAAGAAATAAAAGCCTTGAGATTTTAAATCTCATTTACAAGAGGGTCCTGGCCATGACAGGCAGCACATTTAGTTAAACATGAAAACATCTGAACATAAAACACACACATTAATTCACATATACAAAAAATGTACATATATCAATATTTCCTCTGGTTTTATGACGGCTGCCTTATGGCTATTTAGTAGAACATTAAAACATTACGATGTAGAATTGGTCTTTAAACCATTAAAACACTAAATTAAAAGTTACAATCACCTACACCTTTATGTAGGTTTAAATTCTACAAATAGTTTAGCAAAATGTGTATTTTGCTCAAAATTATTTTGCAGCTACAGAAAAAAAGGGGGCCAGAATTGTACCTTTTGGGGTACAACAGCTTGTCACTGGAGCAGTACCCTTAAAAGGACATGTTTGTACCTTTTTTTTTTTTTACCCCTAAAAGGTACATATTAGTACCTTAAGGGTACATATTACTACTCTAAGGTACTAATATGTACCTATTGGGGTAAAAAAGCTGTTGCATCCCAAAAGTTATGATTTTGACTCCTTATTTTTCTGTTTGTATTCTATTGTGCTCCATCTGTTAAACAGCAGAATGGATATATTTGGTGGAACGATTTGCTCCATGTTTAAGAATAAGTGTGCACATCGAATCATCTTGACTCACTAAACCTAGATCAAATTAGTGAGATTGTGTGAACTTAAATGCTCATTTATGCAACCACTTTAGCCCTGATTGATTTGTTAGGTAATTTCAAGTCAGGTTTGGACTTTAATTCCTGCTTTTCTTAACATCCTTTATGAAACAGGCCCCTGGTAAATCCAAAACCAAATCATTTAATTTTTACACACCCTTGATGATCAGCTGTACAATCTCCTGATTTGAATCAGATGAGTGTGAGATGAGGCAGATGAACTCTCCTGCATCCGTGTGAGTGAGATTGATGAGTTTGATGGAGAAGTTTCCTCTGTTATACTCATCAGGGAAAGTTTTAACTCTGTTCTTGTACCGTTGGTTCTGTAATGTGACTGAATCTTGACCCTTAGCTATATCATACACAATCTCACTGTCATTGTGTCTCCAGTACACATCAGTATCTTGAATTTGAAGATCATGTTCTGCTGAAGAACACGGCAGGACAACAGAACTGCCAATAACGGCCTCTAATGTGACCTGCAGATACACTGAAATGAAACAAACTGTAAATAATCTGGAAATCATACATGTGGAATAATATATAATTCAAATTTAGTTCAGATGCTCACCTTTATTTATCAGCACTGCAAAAACACAGATAAAGCACCAACTGCAGAAACAGCAAAAACACACTATTATGACAATCGTCATTTCAGTTAAAAATAAACATTAAATGGGTTTCAGCTTAACTGGATTTGATATGCCAGTTGTGAATCACTCAATTTTCAAAGTGGACCAATTCACAATTGAATAAACAAAATGTTCACCTAAATGTACACTTTCTCTTAATAGTATTCTGTTGCAAAATTATCCTGTAGATGCTGTAGAAACTGTTAATATGATTTAGCAGTAAATGAATGCACTGTGATACTCGGCCAGTCAAATTACTAACCAAAACAAACAGAACTTAAAATACACCAGGACAAAGGCAATACCACATGCTAATGCTAATGGCTAAATCAAAATAATAGTTTCATCTATTTCTCTGACCTGTAACTTAATAATCAAATCATGATTAATGGATTAACAATGTGGACATGGGTTGTTTAGTGCTAGTTTAAATGAGGAACAAAAACCAGGCCAAATGCAATTGCTATCACTTTTCGCACAGATCACGGCAGATATGAAATGAAATGTGTGAAAAGTGCGGCTCGCTTTCTGAAAACAGAATTTCATTATGGAAATCATAAACATACCCGATAATCATGGTGTCCCGATTCAATTATTACAATTATTAATATATATAGCCTACATAATATTACGATATACTACTTTCCCAAGAAAACAGAAACTAAAACCATGAACACGCTTCCGGCATCCCGGACCGGTAGCGGAAATCGTCACAGATCTACAGGGAAAAAACAAATCTATAAAAGTAGACGGGAGACTACAGCAAATATTATTTGTTGTATCCATTTGCTTTAACACGAAAAAAAAAAAAAAAAAAAAAATCGCGATTACATTTTTACGATTTTCTAAAAGAGAAAAATATAGAAAGAGAGTGATGGATAGTAAGAGAGCAAGATTTCTAATGTATTAATATTAGAAACCAGGTGCTCACACTGGTTAGCAGCTTCATTTTAGTCCCTGCTGGTAGATACTGGAACTGCAACACCCGACTGCACAAAATTTCTCCATTGTATGTTCCTGCACAACCGGAGGCTGCAGTTTTAGGACCGCAGTTCTAATACCCTATTTTTTTGTGACAGCGCCATCTAGAGGAGACCTGATTCAAGCATAAAACAAAAACTATTCATTTTTTATCTTTCCATCTTCTTTTTAATGTAAGAGCTAGTCTGAACTTGTGTTCGAGGCGGTGCCAGCAATCTCCATTTAGCCTATTTAGCTGTGCAAAACAGTTCATTGTTCTGCTGAATGTTATAAACTAGCATTTGTATTCAAATTATCTTACATTTATTAATGTACTAATAAACACACTAATTTGTAGCACGTCTAAGATTGCATGTACTGAATTATTTGGACTATCTGAACTTGGCCAGATTGGCCGGATTGATCACTTGATCACTTTGGACTTTCAATAACTAAGCAAAAAAGTTCTGGACCACTTCTTGACCATACTGCTGACATCCAAGCATGAGACACAATCGTAATCCAGAACTGGTGAACCTGCATGTCTGGCTGGTCAATGGAGACCGTCACCATCGGACATTGTGCCACAGCATGAGTTACATAAAATCACTGAGCTACAAGCTCCCTCTCTATGACCAAAAGCAGAAAGTGTTTGTGGACTGGTGTGGAAAGCAGGGTGAAGACGCGATGAATTGTCCCGTGTCGGTCAGTCATTTTTACAGGACTGATTAGACAACAGTCCTGCGCCCTCTTTACATACATGTATGTGGCTCCTATTATGATTTTTTATTCCAAAATCAATGTTGATAAGCTTTCTGAGGGGAGTGAGGTGGTTAAACTCCCTCGCCCCTTTCACATTGTTCTCTTGGGACTTGAAGCTCAGGCAGAGTCTTCTTTCAAGCTAATGCTGACAGCTGAATTATGAGCACTCTCGCTCAAGAAGACTTATAAGTGCTGTCTACTTTTGGTGCTTACATGGACTTCATACCGAATCTTATCCCATTGGATTACGGATACAATAGCATTGTCATACAGCTCTCATGGCTAAGAATGCCCTATTGGGGTTACCCAGATGAAAGAAATAGCAAACGTGAGATCTCTTTAACATCTCAAATATTTCTCCTAGACATAAATGAGGTTGGTTGGAGTTTAGAAAACATCTCAACTTCACACACTGTTGTATAAACACAATATCACACTCGTAGACTTGAGATATGGCTATATATATATATATATATATATATATATATATATATATATATATATATATATATATATATATATATATATATATATGTATGTGTGTGTGTGTGTGTGTGTGTGTGTGTGTGTGTGTATATATATATATATATATATATATATATGTGTGTGTGTGTGTGTGTGTGTGTGTGTGTGTGTATATATATATATATATATATATATATATATATATATATATGCATACAGCCATTATCCTGTAGCCACTCCCCATAATCTTAGAAATGTAACAAATGAACAGTATTGACATAAAAAAATATCTCTCTCTCTCTATACACACACACACATATATATATATATATATATATATATTTTAGTGTTTCAAAATCACATTGTTATACAGTGAGAACAAGCAGTGCAAACTGATTTCTGACAGTTTATTCTCAAAAGAAAAAAAAAAGAAAAAAGGAAAGGAACAACATCTGTGGCGGCTGCAAAACATTTATGCCATGGAGAAGATGAAGGATGAAGAACCACAGAACACACTAAATAACACATTCAGTAACACTGAATAATGCAGCGCGTTTCAAACCGCTTCTATGGCCTTTAAATGGTAGATAACTTTGTATCTAAAATGCATAAACTGACAACATGCTGACAGAGCAGGTTACTTCTGCTATGAAACAGCTTTAAAATGTTGTCAGTTTTAAAGAAATTCAAACAATAAATACTGTTTTGTGGCTCTTTGATGTGTTGTGAAAGATCGCTTTAAAAGAGATGTGCTGCAATGATATAAAATATGTGAATAATATTTTACATATTTTTGGAACAATTAAGCATGAAAACCAGATCAAGACATCGTAAAAGGACATAATAGGTCCCCTTTAAAGGCGGAATAAGCGATCTCTGAAAAACATAGTTGATATTTAAAATTACCAAAGCAAACACGCCTCTACCCAGGATGACTGCACCCCTATCTTGATTGCTCTGCATCCAAATGTACAAACACGCTGTACAACAGACACCTTCCCCACCATGAGTGTAGACGCCCTTAGTGCTGATTGGATACAAGTGTGTTTTGGTGCTCGGTCTGATCTACTTTCAACTGTGTTTCTCAGAGATCACTTAATCCATCTTTAACTTTCACTTTCACTATAGCACTGTTCCTTCTTTATGAGAGGGAGAGCTCTTTTTCTTCCTGCAACACCTGAAATACACTATTATTATTATAGACACAATTATAGTTAATACAGTGAAAAAACAGATCAACAATATCTTCGTCCTGTCTGGCCCTTGGTTTTCTTTTTCAGTGTCATTTTTTCCTTTTTCTACTGTTGATTCTGCAGAGAGAGAGAGAGAAACATTACTTTACTGTGATAAAGACAACAGACCTGTCTATTATTTATAGTGTATGCAGTAGCATTCTGGAATTATTATTATTATTTTTACACAGT
>JAMKFB010000878.1:0-12932 GCA_036247105.1 Cirrhinus mrigala
AGATGAAAATAGTTCATCTCTAGAGTGTATTCCTTACCACTGGCAATGCTTATAAATGAGACAGCAAGTGTAAACAAACAATGATTAAGCTGAACAGATCCTGAGAAAAACAGGATGATGAGATGCGCCTTCACTCATGCCTACACATATTAGTTGTGTGTTAACAAATGCCAAAATAAACCACAGGTAACATGAAAGTCAAACCACATTCATTTGCTTATAAAAGAAAATACTGAAACACATAAATTAAAAAAATAAATAAATAAATAAAAAAAAAACACATACTTTACTAACCTTATTTACATTCAGATTCGCAAAAACCACCGCCTTTCTAGCGACACGTAAAGTCGAGACTTAGCTCAACCACAGGCTCAACTCTGATCATTTGCTTTCACTTTCTACTTGTGACGCGAAAAACAGCGATGGCATTACTTCCCCCGCAGCTCTGGCTACTGGGTATGCGCACATCAATCTAACGTTATTTTTGTCACACTACAACTATAATACTGTTTTTGTATTATAGTAGGCTAAGGGCTAAGTTTAGGGTTGGGGTAGGTGTAGACGTTAAAAAAAAACAAAAAAAAAAAAAAAAATCGAATAGGTAGTACAATTCATAACATTGCCACAACCAACCTTTCCTTCTTTCTTTTTTTATTTTATTTTCCCTATCAGAAATATACATTTACATTTATTCATTTAGCAGACGCTTTTATCCAAAGCGACTTACAGGTGGGGAATACATCAAGCGATTTGTCCTAAAGAGGCAAAACGACCAACGAAGTGCGCAAATTACCATATAACAGGCATTGTTCAAATAAGTACAAGCTAGAAAGGGAAAAGAGTAGAAAAAAGTTTTTTTTTTGTTTTGTTTTTGTTTTTGTTTTTAAGTCAAGTAGTGTCGAAAGAGATGGGTTTTCAGCAGTTGCTTGAAAGTTGTTAGGGAGTCGACATTCCGGATAGCGGTGGGAAGATCATTCCACCAGCCAGGAACGGTGTAAGAGAATGTTCTGGAAAGTGATTTTGTGCCTCTTTGTGATGGTACAATGAGGCGTCGCTCACTGGCGGATCTCAGAGTTCTGGAGGGAGTGTATTTGGTAGCAGTGAGTGGAGGTAGGCGGGCGCTGAGCCTGTGGCTGTTCTATATGCAAGCATCAGTGTCTTGAATTTGATGCGAGCTGCAATAGGGAGCCAGTGCAGGGTGATGAAGAGAGGTGTGACATGGGCCCTTTTGGGCTCGTTGAAGACCAGTCGTGCTGCTGCATTCTGAATCATTTGTAGAGGTTTGATTGTGGATGAGGGAAGACCGGCTAGAAGTGCATTGCAGTAGTCCAGCCTGGAGATGACCAGGGCCTGGACAAGAAGTTGTGTGGCCTGCTCTGTTAGAAAGGGCCTGATCTTTCTAATGTTGTGTAGGGCAAACCTGCAAGATCGAGCAGTTTTGGCAATGTGGTCTTTGAAAGTCAGCTGGTCATCAAAGATAACACCAAGATTTCTGGCAGAACTTGATGGGGTAATGGTTAAAGTACCTAAATTGATGGTGAAATCATGCTGTAGAGTCGGAGTGGCAGGGAAAATATGGAGCTCAGTCTTTGCCAAGTTGAGCTGTAGATGATGTTCTTTCATCCACTCCGAGATGTCCGCCAAGCAGCCTGAGATCTGTGTAGCTACTGTTGGATCATCTGGCTGAAATGAAAGATAGAGCTGTGTGTCATCAGCATAGCAGTGGTAAGAGAAGCCATGTGCCTGTATGATGGGCCCCAGTGATGTAGTGTAAATGGAGAAGAGGAGGGGTCCAAGAACTGATCCCTGAGGAACCCCAGTGGCCAGATGATGTGCTTTGGATACCTCCCCTCCCCAGGCCACCCTGAAAGACCTACCTGTGAGATAGGATTCAAACCAGCGAAGTGGAATCCCTGTGATACCCAGTGATGAGAGGGTGGACAGATGGATCTGATGATTCACTGGGTCAAAAGCAGCAGAAAGATACAGCAAAATGAGTACTGATGATCTGGAATCGGCTTTTGCAATCCGCAAGGCTTCAGTGACTGACCGAAGTGCAGTTTCAGTTGAGTGGCCACTCCTGAACCCTGACTGGTTAGCATCCAATGAACTGTTCTGCGTGAGAAACAGTGATACCTGGTTAAAAACGACTCGTTCAAGTGTTTTTAACATGTTCAGACTCGTTCAAGTGAAGTGTTTAATGTAGGTTTTTTGAGCAGTGGGGTTACCCGAGCCTGCTTGAATGCAGTGGGGAAAGTGCCTGTGAGGAGAGATGTGTTGATGATGTGTGTAAGTGCTGGTAAGAGTGTAGGAGATAAATATTAGATAAATATTATTAAATACAGATAAATATTAGAACGTGGACATATGGGGGGATACAATAAACATTAAAAGCTAATTAAATAGGTAGAAAGAAAAAAAATATATATTAAAAAAAATAATAAATGAATAATAATAAAAAAAAAAAAAATCATACAGTCATACAATTATACAGTCGTTTTACAATTATAAAAGTTACAAATTATTTAGGAATTTTTATAAGATTGAGTGTTTTTATGGCTTTTCTGTTAGAGGAGATTCTTTGAAGTGACGAGTAAAGTAAAAGTAAATCAGACGTGAATAGGTTTGAAGTTAAAGGGGTCATCGGATACCCATTTTCCACAAGCTGATATGATTCTTTAGGGTCTTACTGAAAAGTCTATAATGTACTTTGGTTAAAAATTCTCAATGGTTGTGTAAAACAACACCCTTTTTACCTTAACAAAATCAGCTCTGCAAAAATCATCTCATTCTGGTCGAGGCTGCTTTAAATGCAAATGAGCTCTGCTCGCCCCGCCCCTCTCTGCTCTCTGTGGAGTGACGAGCTGCTCTGAGAGATTGTTTACTTTAGCCACTTTTAGCGTGTTTAGCCACTAAACTAGCACATTATTAGGAAAGGCGATCGCAAAGATTCATAAAAAAAAAAAAAAAAAAAAAAAAAAAAACTTATATTCACTTCTGCTGAAGCTGGGTCATGAATGATTCATAATAATAAATAATAAATAATAAATAATAATAAAATAAAATAATAATAAGTAAATGATGACCACTATGTTCATTATTACATCCAGCAACACAACACCTCAGTTGCTCAATCGGAAATATACTTGTCTAACTTACATCCTTGCTCCGGCATTAAAACATGGAGGTTGGACTGTTACAGCTGATCTGAGGTAGGACGCTCATGTCAATCAACTACTTTTACATGTTGTTTGAACAATAATGTGTGTTGGCAGTGTATGTACAAATCTACCTTATAATGATAAAAATCCATGCAGTGGTTTTTAATTAATCTGTAAAAATAATATCCCCTTTTTCAAATCGAGCCGTTCTCAGATGCCTGTCGGTGTGCCGTCACACCCACAGAGGCCGCTCCCACCATAGTTGATTGACATGAGCTCTTACCTCAGATCAGCTGTAACAGTCCGCCCTCTTTGTTTCGATGCCAGAGCTGGGATGTAAGTTAAACAACAATATCTCTGATTAAGCGATGGAGGTGTTGTGTTGCTGGATGTAATAATGAACATAGTGGTCGTCATTTACTCCCGACATCTGAGCCGCTGAAGATGCAGTAGATTACGTTTGTTTGTGAATGGAATGCACCTCCCGATCTACATCCCCATCTATGTTCATGTGAATCATTCATGATCCAGCTTCACTTACAGCAAAAGTGAGTATAAGGGGTTTTTTTTATGAATCTTTGCGATCGCCTTTCCTAATGAAGTGCTAGTTAGCAAGTTTAGCGTCTAAACACAGCTAAAATAAACAGGCTTGTCTTTCCACAGAGCAGAGAGGGGCGGGGCGAGCAGAGCTCATTTGCATTTAAAGCAGCCTCGACCAGAATGAGATGATTTTTGCAGAGCTGATTTTGTTAAGGTAAAAAGGGTGTTGTTTTACACAAACATTGAGAATTTTTAACCAAAGTATATTATAGACTTTTCATTAAGACCCTAAAGAATCATATCAACTTGTGGAAAATGGGCATCCAATGACCCCTTTAAAAATAATAACTTCTTATTTGTAAGAATAGTATAGTCCCGTTTAAAAGCTTTTATTCCATATTTATTAATACCATCAACATAAGCATATAAATCTCCACGGTTACTTATTTTGCACCAGTTTATTTTTAAAATTTGGGTTAAAAAAAAAAAAAAAAATCTGAGACATTCAACCGTCCCTTTGAATATGGCTGTGTTAGGTATTTTCACCTTATTTACATACCTTCAGCTTTCATTGCCATAAATTGTAAGATCTCTTTGTAACCACTAACTGAATATACATTTGGCAGAATTTAATTTAGGATGAAAATTCAAAGAAATTTGTTACAAGGCTGATTTACAGATATAAATATCAAGACATTTAACGAAATCTTTTACTAAAATCAACAGAGGTTACATCAGAATCATCGATAAATATTATTTCACTTCTTTTTTTTTTTTTTTTTTTTTTGTATTAACTACTAATCCAGAGGCTTATTACCAAATTTACTTGACATTGATTCTTTTTTAAAAAAAAAATAAAAAATAAAAAATACATGTATCATCAGCCAGTTGACTTATGGTTAATTTTTTCTCTCCAATTAGAATTCCTCTGATACTAGTGCAATTAACTATTATCAAAGCACTAATTATGAAGGTCTTTATTTGGCTTTTGAATTAACATAATTAAACCTTGCTTCATAGTTAGTTCTCCTTGATCTATGCATTCTTTTAAAGTCTCAAAAAGCAAGCCCTTAATGTGAATGTCCCAGAAAAAAATTATAAAATTCAAAAGGCCAGGTGATTTATTAACAGGGAACTTTATCACACCATCCAGTTCTTTAATTATAAGTGGCACATCACAAATTGATTTACTACATTCCGAAATTTGAAGAATAAAGAGAGTTACTTTACCAAAAAAGGAATCAGCCGTAAGGTTAATCAAATGCAGGAGAACATAATTTTTGACGAAAATTAAAAACAAATTGAGATATACGTGTTTTACAAGAAGAAATCGAGAATCAACCTTTGTTTTTTTAAGATTAAAGTAGTAAGCTAATTTTTTAGCTTTTAAATTTTCAAGCCATTTGGCTTTAGATCTTATAAAAGCTCCCTTTGCTTTTTCAAGACACAAAGAATTTAATTCCTCTTGTAAATTCTTCTTCTTCTGAGAGCTGTTTATTTAAAAGATCAGAAATATTTTAAGTAGAATTGCATATTTATTTTTCTTTTCAAAGGAAAGTTTTTTACTAAAAAAAAAAAAAAAAAAAAACTGAAAATGTTCTGCAATTAAATTTAAGGAGCTCCTATTTGGCAATAAAAGATATATCTGCCCTTGTTTTGATTTCATTCATTATTTTTTTATACCTGAGCAGTAACACTCATTAAGACGAAGGGAACAGTTTAATTTCCAGTAGCCAGCGTTATACGTTCTGGAATTTTTTGGCTTCAATATTAAATCATTACCACAATGATCAGTCAGTGGTGAAGGACTGCAACAGACAGACGTCAAAGATTAAATCAGAGGAACAGAGACTAGCCATAAATCAATGCAAGATTTTTGAGTTTGATCTTAAACCAAGTAAATGAGTTGAAACAAGGATACAGAAATCTAAATGCATCAATCTAATCTAGAGATTGGAACCAAAATGGAACCAAATGACCGGATTAATAGTATTTTGACATTGTCTTGGAGGACATCGGTCTTCAGAATCATTAGGGGCTTCAGAATCATTAGTAAGCAGAGGGGAATTTATGCCGTTTTTCAAGAACAAGCAAAGAAATCTCTGACATTAGAGTGGCATTCATATCAGACCATATATAATCAGACCATATATAAAACCATATACATTAACTAAGATAAAATAAGATTCATTCATTTGCAACACAACCATTAACCATCTTCCTTCTGATGAAGACAAGAAATCAATAACTGATCCACTGAAATTTTTACGGAATAAAACAGCGACACCTCCTGCACAGCGAGTCTCATGACAAAATAAAATCTTTTTACCCCACTAAGT
This sequence comes from Cirrhinus mrigala, assembly GCA_036247105.1. Lineage (NCBI taxonomy): Eukaryota > Metazoa > Chordata > Actinopteri > Cypriniformes > Cyprinidae > Cirrhinus > Cirrhinus mrigala. The sequence goes on from JAMKFB010000878.1 coordinate 6,041, forward strand.
TTGCCAAAATTTCTCATCCTCCTGAGATGAGTTTCTTGCATAAAACATCCCGGTTAAAAGATTTCTAAAATAAAAATGCATATTTTCTCTCAATTAAATCTCGTATCCCCAAACATCCCCAAGAAATACTTAACATTAGTCAACAACGTAAACTAAACAGACAAACAATTAGCCTATAATAAATTAGAAATAGGCAAAAATAAGGAAAAAAGAAACAAGAAAAAAGGCAATCATGGCTTATTTTTATATTAAAAAAGCAGCGTTCTCTTGAACCGACAGTTCCACATAGCCTTGTCAACGATTCCTCTTAAAGTTTGCCTTTTTTTCTCTCAATCGCAGCCAAAAGAATAGAGTTTGATACATCGTCATTCAATGCTACACGTGATTTCTTTCAGGTAAAACTATCCTGCTTAGGGCCCCCAGATGTACAGGGCCGGCCCTGATAATACTTCAGATAACAATGAAGTACAACTGAGCTTTGCTCACTTAACTCACAAGCTACAGGTATCAGTGTTAACACGGCGCCATCTTGTGCGTCCCCCGGTGAGTTTCCTCCATAAATAGCTATGAGTTTCTTCTTCCTCTTCTAGAATTTGTGGCAGCCTAGATGCATCAGTGTATTACTGCCCTCCTCAGGTCATTTTAATACTCTGCTTAACATTTCAATCCTTGAGTAAAGTCTAGTCATGTGCAAGAAATTAATGACTTTCACCGACTCATAATCCTTTGGGCTAATGATAGATTTCACATAAATGTTTGTAACTTCACATTCACGCAAGTCTTTCTGCATGATGAATGGCCACATTCTTGTCCACATCTACCATCTGGATGTTTTCCAGTGCTTGCTAACCCAGAGTTTAACGTACAGTGGCCCAACCTTAGTATAGTTAGAGTTATAGTAGAATTTCCTTACTGTTCACTGTAAAAAACAATTTGTTGAGTCAACTTAAAATAATTTGTAACCTGGCTGCCTTAAAATTTTAAGTTCAGTCAACTCAAAAAAAAAGTTTAGTCAACTTGAAATGTTAAATTATACTAAGTGACAACTTAGATATTTGAGTTGAATCAACTTAAAATTTTAAGGCATCTGGGTTACTTACCCATCTGTTAAGTTTAGCAGACATAAATATCTAAGTTGTTACTTAGTACAACTTAACATTTCAAGTTGACTAAACTTATTTGAGTTGACTGAACTTAAAATTTTAAGGCAGCAGGGTAACAAATTATTTTAAGCTGACTCAACAAATTGTGTTTTTTATTTTTTACAGTGTTGGCTGAGAAATAACAATCTAATTATTAATACATTAATAATAATGTCTGCCTTTATGTCCTTCATTCCATTCTTTTTGCCAGAATTTTATTGTTCCTTTTCAGATAATACTTTTATACCCAACTCTACTTCACTTCTATTTACAGCCTTTCTTTCCATTTTATCTGCCTCTTCATTTCCCTGGATGCTTATGTGAGCTGGGCTGGCACCCAAAGAAATCCCACTATATTCCCTATTTTAATAACTCGACTCAGTGTTACTACTAATTCTACTATTGAGTCTGACCTGGCTTCACTTTTCCTCCCCTTTAATGCCATTAAAGCTGCACTGTAAAAAACAATTTGTTGAGTAAGCTTAAAATAATTTGTAACCTGGCTGCCTTAAAATTTTAAGTTCAGTCAACTAAAAAAAAAAGTTTAGTCAACTTGAAATGTTAAATTATACTAAGTGACAACTTAGATATTTGAGTTGAATCAACTTAAAATTTTAAGGCATCTGGGTTACTTACCCATCTGTTAAGTTTAACAGACACAAATATCTAAGTTGTTACTTAGTACAACTTAACATTTCAAGTTGAATAAACTTATTTTAGTTGACTGAACTTAAAATTTTAAGGCAGCAGGGTAACTAATTATTTTAAGCTGACTCAACAAATTGTGTTTTTTTTTAATTTTTTTACAGCGTGCAGCTGAGTCTGGGCAAATGACTCTTTTTTCCGTCTGGTGAGTTTGATCTACTGGTCATTATGAACCTCCATGTTTTGATTTTCTGCATGACGATGCATTTAACAGTTAACGAACAAACAGATGTTTATAAAAGTTTACATTGCTGTTGCAGATGCAATATAACCCAGATAACATTAAATAATTATTTTTTTTACCAGGTGCTAGATGCACATGACAACTACAAACACACACACAGAAACAGACAAAACCACAGTTAATTTGCTGTGAAATATGAATATATTTGGCGTCTTGTAAATGTCTTTGGAGCTTCTGATTTTTTGTTTAAAAAAAAATAATGAATTATAAAAAATAATATGAACTAAAAAATAAATAAAAATAGAAAAACAAGCAAGCAAAAATTGCTTACCTTGCAGTTTGATGAGCCAAATGAAGTGAGATTCAGGGTCTGAAGAAACTAGACACCTGTTCACCTAACAACACAGCAAAATAAATGACAAAATAATGAGTCTATATGCAGATTTTGCTGAGTTTATCGATGGGATAAAACCTGGGAGAGGAAGAACAAGGTCATTTCTCCACCAAACACTCAGACCACAATGTTCTTGGACAAACTGTTTTCATCTGAAAATGTTCAGTGAGGTGTGCAATAAAGGGTATTGATTAAAAAAAAATAAAAATAAATAAATAAATAAATAAATAAATAAAAATAAAAAAAACACATTATTTTAAATTGCAAGAATATTACACAATATTACTGATTTCCCCATTTTGTTAAAATGAATGCAGCCTTGATGACCATAATGAGCTTCTTAAAAAAAAAAAAAAACACTGAAAATCTTACTGATCACAGGATTCTTTAACTGTTAACTTTTTCCATCAGTGAAAGTGATCTTTTGTTCTTAAATTAAAAAAATAAACAACACACAAAAACCTAACCTTTCATTAAATAAAAACATTTGATGGGGGGAAATCTCATTACGAAATAATTTTCGTAACGAAATAATTTTCGTAATGAGATCCCCCCCCCCATACATGTTTGCCACAATTTGACACCATACTAAAAACATAATTTAATTCATAAATGATAAAATGCATTAGAATGCATACAGAGTCTTTGTTGTTTCACATTGAGTTCACAGTTTCAACATTTAATTTTACTTTATTTTTAAGATCTGAGGTGTTATTGTCGTTAAAAAAAAAAAAAAAAAAAAAAAAAAAAAAACTATTAAATAAATATTAAATAAACACTGCTACTAAGCATCATTTAATTAACTTTATCTGCACAGCAACACTTTTAGCTCCATATTTATATTTATGCATGTCTGACACTTAAAAAAAAAAAGCTGCATCATGTGTAGGTGAGAGTAGAAGCAGACGGATATGTTGAAAGTTGAGTAAACAGTAGTGAGAGAAACCGCAGAGATGGTGTGAATGAAAAGCTGGCAGGTGAAAAAGTGAATGTGTGGATAAGTGTGTGTCTGCTGATTATGATGTTCTGATAGCAGCTGCTGAGTTCAGTCCTCTTCTGAAGGTTGAGAATAAAGAGGTTTGTAGATGGACAGGACGGCTATAGCGACGCTGGGCCGGAGCCAGACTGATAATGGAGCGATTGGCTGAAAACTGAACTCAGGGCGATTCTGACAGCAGGCGATACGGTTCACAATATTTACCATCTTTCTGACTATATCCAGTATCACTGTATTTATGTATCTGCCCTCAAATGGCCTAAAAGTGTGCTTTCTTCAGTCAGAGGGAAATTAATCATTGACATTTAAATGCAGTGACGTCATTTTAGTATAACAGAGATACTAGGCCTATTTTAGCTTTTATTAATAGTCTGAATTTGTTTTATATATATATATATATATATATATATATATATATATATATATATATATATATATATATATATATATATTCTGTTTTCATTTTAAGTGGTTAAAGTTTTAGTCATTTTGTTGTTTGTGTTAGTTTTATGTTTTATTATTTTTTGTGAAATTAAGTTTAAGTTAAACTAAACTACAATGAGAAATTTTGCCTTGGATTTTTGATTTTAGTAGTTTTGTAGTGTTGTTGTCATATAAATATAGTTTTTAGTAACTTTTATTCCAGTTTTAGTTATTTTATTACTTTCAGTTAAACTAAATTAAATGAGAATGGATTTGATATTTTCCATTTAATAAAAGTTTTTTAAAGTTCATTTTGTTGTGTGTTTTTGTAATCATTTTTGTCTTTATGTTTTTTTTTTTATTTCCTTTTTTATAAAATATTTGTACATTTTATATAAAATATATCTATATTTTTTTATTTATTTTATTTATAAATTTCAATCAGAGGAAATCATTATTGTAGTATTTTAGTTTTAGTATTTATTTATTTATTTTTTTTATATTTTCTGTTTTCATTTTAAATTGTTAAAGTTTTAGCAATTTAGTGTTTTTTATCATTTTGTTTATGTTTTATTTAATTTAATTGAACAGTTTTAGTAATTTTGTTGTATGTTTATATATATATATATATATATATATATATATATATATATATATATATATATATATATATATATATATATATATATATATATATATATATATGTTTACATATGTCTATATAGATTTTATCTTTGATAACTTTGATTCCAGTTGCATTTGAGTTTATATTTTCCATTTAATTTAAAACTTAAAGTTAATTTGTGTGTTTTTGTCCTTTTCATAATTTTTTTTTTTTTTAAAAATCTATAATTTTTTTTAAACATTTCTTTTTTTTAGAAATATGTTTATATTTTCCATAAAATGTGTTTATATATTTTGGAATTATTTTATTTATTAATTTCAGGCAGAGGAAAATCAATCATTTTCTCTTTTAAATATTTTTATATTTTATAAAAAATGTCTATTTTTGATTTATTTTATGTGTTAAATTTTAGTCAAGAGGGAAATGAATCATTGTCATTAAAATGCAGAACTATTATTTCAGTATAAGAGATATTATTTTAGTTTTTATCAGTATTCTGAGTTTGTTATTATATATATATATATATATAATAAAATATATATTATATTATTATATATTTTTTTCATTTTAAATGGTTAAAGTAAGTAATTTTGTTGCTCGTGTTATTTTTATCATTTTGTTTGTTTTATTTGTTTTCATGAAGTTACTAAACTAAACTACAATCAGAAATGTTGCCTTGAATTTTTCATTTGTTTTATTTTTTTATTTCCCTTTATAGTCTTAGTTAAAGTTTTAGCAGTTTTGTTGTGCTTTTGTCATATTTATATGTTTAAGTATGTCTAAGTATGTTTTCATTAAATCACTGCTTCCGTTTTTTAAATAAATATTTTCATATTTTATATAAAATATGTCTACATGTTTTATTTATTTTTATTTATTAATTACAGTCTATCTACTTAAAAAAAGTAAGTTTAAGTTAATCTAAACGAATGATAAATATATTTTCCATTAAATTAAAGATTGTTAAAGTTATTTTGTGGTGTGTTTTTGTAATTTTGTACATCTATATAGTTTTTAACTTTTATTCCAATTTTAGTTTTTTTTATTTTAGTACTTTAAGTTAAACAAAATGAAATATGTTGCTGAAATAAAATATGTTTTCAAATATTTTATGACATTTAATGTTTATCTCAAGCAACAAAAAAATGTTTTTTTGTGGCTTTAGTTAACTAATAATAACCCTGATATGCACTAAAAATGGCCTTTTGGGCACAAACATCATTTCTGATGGCAATGACTGATGATGAGATGAGTATTGTGTGTTTTGTTCCAGATGAATTTGAGGGATTTCGCAGCTGAATCAGGTGAATCATTGAGTTTGAATCACTCAGTCATGAAGTAACCAGAGGCTGAAGCCAAGAAGCCAAGAAAGATCCTGATTTATCTGAGATTACGGGCAGATTCGTGAAGCTAAGATGGACGTCTGTGACTCCTGGGTTTATGCATTTGGAGGCAAAAGCTGCATGAGCTCAGCTGGACGGAGAAACACTGGATTAATGAGAACATATTTTATGCAAACTTTCTAAATGTACTTATGTTTTCTATTAAAGAAAATAAAATAAAATCACAAGCGTGTACTTTTAAAAAAGTCATCATTGTTTCTCAAACTATTGCATGCAAAAAAAACAACAGCAGTTCTTCAATCTTCATCTTCAGATTCTACATCTCAAGGTTTGGCTGGTTAGTGTGACCTGGTTAGGCCCTGCTGGCCATTTTGATTCCACAAAGCATCTTTTTGATTCTGTTGCACAATTAAGCTTTTCTAGTGACAAGATACTTTCTGAGTGATTTCTGAGTGATTCTTCTAGATCTGATTCATTAAAGTAAAAAAAAAATAAATAAATAAATAAAAAAAATAACACACAATTCACTAATTCAGTTCACTAACTCTTCTTGCTTATTAGCTTTTTAAATTGCATATTTAATTCACAGCTGATTATCAATATTTTCAACAGATGGGTAAAAAAAAAAACAAAAAAAAAAACATTGTAAATAAACCAGCTTATTCTAGTACGTTTTTACATGAAAACATTATTTAGGTCTTCCTACATCAAAATTCCATGTTTAATTCAATGTGTTCCTTTCATTGTAATTACTTTACAAAGAAATTAATTTACTGGCAATTTCTGAGTGAAAATTGTTTCAAGTTATTTCTACACCAAATGTTTTCAGTGTGTATTCTAGTTTTTTAGTGATAGATTTTTTTTTTTTTTTTTTTTTTTTTTTAGATATTTTATACATTCTACCAACAGAAACAGACAATCATTAATTTAAACCCATAGGGACAAAAAAGGTAAAAATATTGTAAATAATTTTTTATTTTAATAATTAATTTATTTATTCTTATTCTTTTTTTTTTTTTTATTTAAAAACATGGCCAAAATAATTGGGTAAAATATACATTTTAATATATTTTGCAGTA
>JAMKFB010000880.1:0-12418 GCA_036247105.1 Cirrhinus mrigala
ATGGCTTCTGGATCTTCGACTTTTTTTTCAAATTTTTCTATGGCTTCTGCCTTTTCAACTTTTTCCTATGGCTTCTGCGTCTTCGACTTCTGCTTCTTCGACTTTTTCTTCGATTTTTTTCTATGGCTTCTGCCTCTTCGACTTTTTCTTCGACTTCTACTTCTTCGACTTTTTCTATGGCTTCTGCCTCTTCTACATTTTCTTCGATTTTTTTTCTATGGCTTCTGCCTCTTCGACTTTTTCTTCGACTTTTTCTATGGATTCTGCCTCTTCGACTTTTTCTTCGACTTCTACTTCTTCGACTTTTTCTTTTCGAATTTTTCTATGACTTCTGCATCTCCGACTTTTTCTTCGACTTCTGCTTCTTTGACTTTTTCTATGGCTTCTGCCTCTTCGACTTTTTCTTCAATTTTTTTCTATGCCTTCTGCCTCTTCGACTTCTACTTCTTCTACTTTTTCTATGGCTTCTGCCTCTTCGACTTTTTCTTCGATTTTTTCTATGCCTTCTGCCTCTTCGACTTCTACTTCTTCGAGTTTTTTCTATGCCTTCTGCCTCTTCGAATTCTACTTCTTCTACTTTTTCTTTGACTTCTGCTTCTTCGACTTTTTCTATGGCTTCTGCCGCTGCTACTTTTTCTTCGACTTCTACTTCTTCGACTTTTTCTATGCCTTCTGCCGGTTCGACTTTTACTTCGATTTTTTTCTATGGCTTCTGCCTCTTCGACTTTTTCTTCGACTTCTACTTCTTTGACTTTTTCTATGGCTTCTGCCTCTTCTACATTTTCTTCGATTTTTTTCTATGGCTTCTGCCTCTTCGACTTTTTCTTCGACTTCTACTTCTTCCACTTTTTCTATGGCTTCTGCCTCTTTGACTTCTATTTCGACTTTTTGTATGACTTCTGCTTCTTCGACTTTTTTTCGAATTTTTCTATGGCTTCTGCCTCTTCGACATTTTCTGCGATTTTTTTCTATGGCTTCTGCCTCTTCGACTTTTTCTTCACCTTCTACTTCTTCGACTTTTTCGATGGCTTCTGCCTCTTCTACATTTTCTTCGATTTTTTTCTATGGCTTCTGCCTCTTCGACTTTTTCTTTGACTTTTTCTATGGATTCTACCTCTTCGACTTTTTCTTCGACTTCTACTTCTTCGACTTTTTCTTTTCAAATTTTTCTATGACTTCTGCATCTCCGACTTTTTCTTCGACTTCTGCTTCTTTGACTTTTTCTATGGCTTCTGCCTCTTCGACTTTTACTTCGAGTTTTTTGTATGACTTCTGCCTTTTCGACTTCTACTTCTTCGACTTTTTCTATGGCTTCTGCCTCCTCAACTTTTTCTTTGACTTCTACTTCTTCAACTTTTTCTTTTCGAATTTTTCTATTACTTCTGCATCTTCGACTTTTTCTTCGACTTCTGCTTCTTCGACTTTTTCTATGGCTTCTGCCTCTTCGACTTTTTCTTCGATTTTTTTCTATGGCTTCTGCCCTTTTGACTTTTTCTTCGGCTTCTACTTCTTCGACTTTTTCTATGGCTTCTGCCTCTTCTACATTTTCTTCGATTTTTTTCTATGGCTTCTGCCTCTTCGACTTTTTCTTCGACTTTTTCTATGGATTCTGCCTCTTCGACCTTTTCTCCGACTTCTACTTCTTCGACTTTTTCTTTTCGAATTTTTCTATGACTTCTGCATCTCCGACTTTTTCTTCGACTTCTGCTTCTTTGACTTTTTCTATGCTTTCTGCCTCTTCGACTTCTACTTCTTCGACTTTTTCTATGGCTTCTGCCTTTTCGACTTCTACTTTTTCGAGTTTTATCTATGGCTTCTGCCTCTTCGACTTCTACTTAGACTTTTTCTATGGCTTCTGCTTCTTCGACTTTTTTTCGAATTTTTCTATGGCTTCTGCCTCTTCGACATTTTCTTCGATTTTTTTCTATGACTTCTGCATCTCCGACTTTTTCATCGACTTCTGCTTCTTTGACTTTTTCTGTGGCTTCTGCCTCTTCTACATTTTCTTCGATTTTTTTCTATGGCTTCTGCCTCTTCGACTTTTTCTTCGACTTTTTCTATGGATTCTGCCCCTTCGACTTTTTCTTCAACTTCTTTGTCTTCGACTTTATATGGCCCATGCCTCTTCGACTTTTTTTTTTAATTTTTCTATAACTTCTGCATCTTCGACTTTTTCTTCGACTTCGACTTCTAGTTCTTCGACTTTTTCTATGGCTTCTGCCTCTTCGACTTTTTCCCCAATTTTTTTCTGTGGCTTCTGCCTCTTCGACTTCTACTACTTCGAGTTTTTTCTATGGCTTCTGCCTTTTCGACTTCTACTGCTTCGAGTTTTTTCTATGGCTTCTGCTTCTTCGACTTTTTTTCGAATTTTTCTATGGCTTCTGCCTCTTCGACATTTTCTTCGATTTTTTTCTATGGCTTCTGCCTCTTCGACTTTTTCTTCGACTTCTACTTCTTCGACTTATTCTTTTCGAATTTTTCTATGGCTTCTGCCTCTTCGACTTTTTCTTCGACTTCTACTTCTTCCACTTTTTCTATGGCTTCTGCCTCTTTGACTTCTATTTCGACTTTTTGTATGACTTCTGCTTCTTCGACTTTTTTTCGAATTTTTCTATGGCTTCTGCCTCTTCGACATTTTCTTCGATTTTTTTCTATGGCTTCTGCCTCTTCGACTTTTTCTTCACCTTCTACTTCTTCGACTTTTTCTATGGCTTCTGCCTCTTCTACATTTTCTTCGATTTTTTTCTATGGCTTCTGCCTCTTCGACTTTTTCTTTGACTTTTTCTATGGATTCTGCCTCTTCGACTTTTTCTTCGACTTCTACTTCTTCGACTTTTTCTTTTCAAATTTTTCTATGACTTCTGCATCTCCGACTTTTTCTTCGACTTCTGCTTCTTTGACTTTTTCTATGGCTTCTGCCTCTTCGACTTTTACTTCGAGTTTTTTGTATGACTTCTGCCTTTTCGACTTCTACTTCTTCGACTTTTTCTATGGCTTCTGCCTCCTCAACTTTTTCTTTGACTTCTACTTCTTCAACTTTTTCTTTTCGAATTTTTCTATGACTTCTGCATCTTCGACTTTTTCTTCGACTTCTGCTTCTTCGACTTTTTCTATGGCTTCTGCCTCTTCGACTTTTTCTTCGATTTTTTTCTATGGCTTCTGCCCTTTTGACTTTTTCTTCGGCTTCTACTTCTTCGACTTTTTCTATGGCTTCTGCCTCTTCTACATTTTCTTCGATTTTTTTCTATGGCTTCTGCCTCTTCGACTTTTTCTTCGACTTTTTCTTCGACTTTTTCTATGGCTTCTGCCTCTTCTACATTTTCTTCGATTTTTTTCTATGGCTTCTGCCTCTTCGACTTTTTCTTTGACTTTTTCTATGGATTCTGCCTCTTCGACTTTTTCTTCGACTTCTACTTCTTCGACTTTTTCTTTTCGAATTTTTCTATGACTTCTGCATCTTCGACTTTTTCTTCGACTTCTGCTTCTTCGACTTTTTCTATGGCTTCTGCCTCTTCGACTTTTTCTTCACCTTCTACTTTGACTGTTTCTATGGCTTCTGCCTCTTCTACATTTTCTTCGTTTTTTTTCTATGGCTTCTGCCTCTTCGACTTTTTCTTCGACTTTTTCTATGGCTTCTGCCTCTTCTACATTTTCTTCGATTTTTTTCTATGGCTTCTGCCTCTTCGACTTTTTCTTCGACTTTTTCTATGGATTCTGCCTCTTCAACTTTTTCTCCGACTTCTACTTCTTCGACTTTTTCTTTTCGAATTTTTCTATGACTTCTGCATCTCCGACTTTTTCTTCGACTTCTGCTTCTTTGACTTTTTCTATGGCTTCTGCCTCTTCGACTTTTTCTTCAATTTTTTTCTATGCCTTCTGCCTCTTCGACTTCTACTTCTTCGACTTTTTCTATGGCTTCTGCCTTTTCGACTTCTACTTTTTCGAGTTTTATCTATGGCTTCTGCCTCTTCGACTTCTACTTAGACTTTTTCTATGGCTTCTGCTTCTTTGACTTTTTTTCGAATTTTTCTATGGCTTCTGCCTCTTCGACATTTTCTTCGATTTTTTTCTATGACTTCTGCATCTCCGACTTTTTCTTCGACTTCTGCTTCTTTGACTTTTTCTATGGCTTCTGCCTCTTCTACATTTTCTTCGATTTTTTTCTATGGCTTCTGCCTCTTCGACTTTTTCTTCGACTTTTTCTATGGATTCTGCCCCTTCGACTTTTTCTTCAACTTCTTTGTCTTCGACTTTATATGGCCCATGCCTCTTCGACTTTTTTTTAAAATTTTTCTATAACTTCTGCATCTTCGACTTTTTCTTCGACTTCGACTTCTAGTTCTTCGACTTTTTCTATGGCTTCTGCCTCTTCGACTTTTTCCCCAATTTTTTTCTGTGGCTTCTGCCTCTTCGACTTCTACTACTTCGAGTTTTTTCTATGGCTTCTGCCTTTTCGACTTCTACTGCTTCGAGTTTTTTCTATGGCTTCTGGATCTTCGACTTTTTTTTCAAATTTTTCTATGGCTTCTGCCTTTTCAACTTTTTCCTATGGCTTCTGCGTCTTCGACTTCTGCTTCTTCGACTTTTTCTTCGATTTTTTTCTATGGCTTCTGCCTCTTCGACTTTTTCTTCGACTTCTACTTCTTCGACTTTTTCTATGGCTTCTGCCTCTTCTACATTTTCTTCGATTTTTTTCTATGGCTTCTGCCTCTTCGACTTTTTCTTCGACTTTTTCTATGGATTCTGCCTCTTCGACTTTTTCTTCGACTTCTACTTCTTCGACTTTTTCTTTTCGAATTTTTCTATGACTTCTGCATCTCCGACTTTTTCTTCGACTTCTGCTTCTTTGACTTTTTCTATGGCTTCTGCCTCTTCGACTTTTTCTTCAATTTTTTTCTATGCCTTCTGCCTCTTCGACTTCTACTTCTTCTACTTTTTCTATGGCTTCTGCCTCTTCGACTTTTTCTTCGATTTTTTCTATGCCTTCTGCCTCTTCGACTTCTACTTCTTCGAGTTTTTTCTATGCCTTCTGCCTCTTCGAATTCTACTTCTTCTACTTTTTCTTTGACTTCTGCTTCTTCGACTTTTTCTATGGCTTCTGCCGCTGCTACTTTTTCTTCGACTTCTACTTCTTCGACTTTTTCTATGCCTTCTGCCGGTTCGACTTTTACTTCGATTTTTTTCTATGGCTTCTGCCTCTTCGACTTTTTCTTCGACTTCTACTTCTTTGACTTTTTCTATGGCTTCTGCCTCTTCTACATTTTCTTCGATTTTTTTCTATGGCTTCTGCCTCTTCGACTTTTTCTTCGACTTCTACTTCTTTGACTTTTTTTTTTTGAATTTTTCTATGACTTCTGCCTTTTCGACTTCTACTTCTTCGAGTTTTTTGTATGACTTCTGCCTTTTCGACTTCTACTTCTTCGAGTTTTTCTATGGCTTCTGCATCTTCGACTTTTTCTTCAACTTCTACTTCTTCGACTTTTTCTATGGCTTCTGCCTCTTCGACTTCTCCTTCTTAGACTTTTTCTATGGCTTCTGCCTCTTCGACTTCTCCTTCTTAGACTTTTTCTATGGCTTCTGTCTCTTCGACTTCTCCTTCTTAGACTTTTTCAATGGCTTCTGTCTCTTCGACGTTTTCTTCGACTGTTTCTATGGCTTCTGCCTCTTCGACGTTTACTTCGATTTTTTTCTATGGCTTCTGCCTCTTCAACTTTTTCTTCGACTTCTACCTCTTCAACTTTTTCTAGGGCTTCTGCCTCTTCAACTTTTTCTTCGACTTCTACTTCTTCGACTTTTTCTATGGCTTCTGCCTCTTCTACATTTTCTTCGATTTTTTTCTATGCCTTCTGCCTCTTTGACTTCTACTTCTTCGAGTTTTTTGTATGACTTCTCCCTGTTCGACTTCTACTTCTTCGAGTTTTTCTATAGCTTCTGCATCTTCGACTTTTTCTTCAACTTCTACTTCTTCGACTTTTTCTATGGCTTCTGCCTCTTCGACTTTTTCTTTTTGAATTTTTCTATGACTTCTGCATCTTCGACTTTTTCTTCGGCTTCTAAATCTTTGACCCTTTCTATGGCTTCTGCCTCTTTGACTTTTTCTTCCACTTCTACTTCTTCGACTTTTTCTTTTCGAATTTTTCTATGACTTCTGCATCTTCGACTTTTTCTTCGACTTCTACTTCTTCGACTTTTTCTTTTCAAATTTTTCTATGACTTCTGCCTCTTCCAATTTTTCTTTGATTTTTTTCTATGGCTTTTGCCTCTTCAACTTTTTCTTCGACTTCTACTTCTTCGACTTTTTCTTTTCGAATTTTTCTATGACTTCTGCATCTTCGACTTTTTCTTCGACTTCTGCTTCTTCGACCTTTTCTATGGCTTCTGCCTCTTCGACTTTTTCTTCGACTTCTACTTCTTCGACTTTTTCTATGGCTTCTGCCTCTTCGACTTCTACTTCGACTTTTTCTATGGCTCCTGCTTCTTCGACTTTTTTTCGAATTTTTCTATGGCTTCTGCCTCTTCTACATTTTCTTCGATTTTTTTCTATGGCTTCTGCCTCTTCGACTTCTACTTAGACTTTTTCTATGGCTTCTGCTTCTTCGACTTTTTTTCGAATTTTTCTATGGCTTCTGCCTCTTCGACATTTTCTTCGATTTTTTTCTATGACTTCTGCATCTCCGACTTTTTCTTCGACTTCTGCTTCTTTGACTTTTTCTATGGCTTCTGCCTCTTCTACATTTTCTTCGATTTTTTTCTATGGCTTCTGCCTCTTCGACTTTTTCTTCGACTTTTTCTATGGATTCTGCCCCTTCGACTTTTTCTTCAACTTCTTTGTCTTCGACTTTATATGGCCCATGCCTCTTCGACTTTTTTTTTAAATTTTTCTATAACTTCTGCATCTTCGACTTTTTCTTCGACTTCGACTTCTAGTTCTTCGACTTTTTCTATGGCTTCTGCCTCTTCGACTTTTTCCCCAATTTTTTTCTGTGGCTTCTGCCTCTTCGACTTCTACTACTTCGAGTTTTTTCTATAGCTTCTGCCTTTTCGACTTCTACTGCTTCGAGTTTTTTCTATGGCTTCTGGATCTTCGACTTTTTTTTCAAATTTTTCTATGGCTTCTGCCTTTTCAACTTTTTCCTATGGCTTCTGCGTCTTCGACTTCTGCTTCTTCGACTTTTTCTTCGATTTTTTTTTATGGCTTCTGCCTCTTCGACTTTTTCTTCGACTTCTACTTCTTCGACTTTTTCTATGGCTTCTGCCTCTTCTACATTTTCTTCGATTTTTTTCTATGGCTTCTGCCTCTTCGACTTTTTCTATGGATTCTGCCTCTTCGACTTTTTCTTCGACTTCTACTTCTTCGACTTTTTCTTTTCGAATTTTTCTATGACTTCTGCATCTCCGACTTTTTCTTCGACTTCTGCTTCTTTGACTTTTTCTATGGCTTCTGCCTCTTCGACTTTTTCTTCAATTTTTTTCTATGCCTTCTGCCTCTTCGACTTCTACTTCTTCTACTTTTTCTATGGCTTCTGCCTCTTCGACTTTTTCTTCGATTTTTTCTATGCCTTCTGCCTCTTCGACTTCTACTTCTTCGAGTTTTTTCTATGCCTTCTGCCTCTTCGAATTCTACTTCTTCTACTTTTTCTTTGACTTCTGCTTCTTTGACTTTTTCTATGGCTTCTGCCGCTGCTACTTTTTCTTCGACTTCTACTTCTTCGACTTTTTCTATGCCTTCTGCCGGTTCGACTTTTACTTCGATTTTTTTCTATGGCTTCTGCCTCTTCGACTTTTTCTTCGACTTCTACTTCTTTGACTTTTTCTATGGCTTCTGCCTCTTCTACATTTTCTTCGATTTTTTTCTATGGCTTCTGCCTCTTCGACTTTTTCTTCGACTTCTACTTCTTTGACTTTTTTTTTTTGAATTTTTCTATGACTTCTGCCTTTTCGACTTCTACTTCTTCGAGTTTTTTGTATGACTTCTGCCTTTCCGACTTCTACTTCTTCGAGTTTTTCTATGGCTTCTGCCTCTTCGACTTCTCCTTCTTAGACTTTTTCTATGGCTTCTGCCTCTTCGACTTCTCCTTCTTAGACTTTTTCTATGGCTTCTGTCTCTTCGACTTCTCCTTCTTAGACTTTTTCAATGGCTTCTGTCTCTTCGACGTTTTCTTCGACTGTTTCTATGGCTTCTGCCTCTTCGACGTTTACTTCGATTTTTTTCTATGGCTTCTGCCTCTTCAACTTTTTCTTCGACTTCTACCTCTTCGACTTTTTCTAGGGCTTCTGCCTCTTCAACTTTTTCTTCGACTTCTACTTCTTCGACTTTTTCTATGGCTTCTGCCTCTTCTACATTTTCTTCGATTTTTTTCTATGCCTTCTGCCTCTTTGACTTCTACTTCTTCGAGTTTTTTGTATGACTTCTCCCTGTTCGAATTCTACTTCTTCGAGTTTTTCTATAGCTTCTGCATCTTCGACTTTTTCTTCAACTTCTACTTCTTCGACTTTTTCTATGGCTTCTGCCTCTTCGACTTTTTCTTTTTGAATTTTTCTATGACTTCTGCATCTTCGACTTTTTCTTCGGCTTCTAAATCTTTGACCCTTTCTATGGCTTCTGCCTCTTTGACTTTTTCTTCCACTTCTACTTCTTCGACTTTTTCTTTTCGAATTTTTCTATGACTTCTGCATCTTCGACTTTTTCTTCGACTTCTACTTCTTCGACTTTTTCTTTTCAAATTTTTCTATGACTTCTGCCTCTTCCAATTTTTCTTTGATTTTTTTCTATGGCTTTTGCCTCTTCAACTTTTTCTTCGACTTCTACTTCTTCGACTTTTTCTTTTCGAATTTTTCTATGACTTCTGCATCTTCGACTTTTTCTTCGACTTCTGCTTCTTCGACCTTTTCTATGGCTTCTGCCTCTTCGACTTTTTCTTCGACTTCTACTTCTTCGACTTTTTCTATGGCTTCTGCCTCTTCGACTTCTACTTCGACTTTTTCTATGGCTCCTGCTTCTTCGACTTTTTTTCGAATTTTTCTATGGCTTCTGCCTCTTCTACATTTTCTTCGATTTTTTTCTATGGCTTCTGCCTCTTCGACTTCTACTTAGACTTTTTCTATGGCTTCTGCTTCTTCGACTTTTTTTCGAATTTTTCTATGGCTTCTGCCTCTTCGACATTTTCTTCGATTTTTTTCTATGACTTCTGCATCTCCGACTTTTTCTTCGACTTCTGCTTCTTTGACTTTTTCTATGGCTTCTGCCTCTTCTACATTTTCTTCGATTTTTTTCTATGGCTTCTGCCTCTTCGACTTTTTCTTCGACTTTTTCTATAGATTCTGCCCCTTCGACTTTTTCTTCAACTTCTTTGTCTTCGACTTTATATGGCCCATGCCTCTTCGACTTTTTTTTTAAATTTTTCTATAACTTCTGCATCTTCGACTTTTTCTTCGACTTCGACTTCTAGTTCTTCGACTTTTTCTATGGCTTCTGCCTCTTCGACTTTTTCCCCAATTTTTTTCTGTGGCTTCTGCCTCTTCGACTTCTACTACTTCGAGTTTTTTCTATAGCTTCTGCCTTTTCGACTTCTACTGCTTCGAGTTTTTTCTATGGCTTCTGGATCTTCGACTTTTTTTTCAAATTTTTCTATGGCTTCTGCCTTTTCAACTTTTTCCTATGGCTTCTGCGTCTTCGACTTCTGCTTCTTCGACTTTTTCTTCGATTTTTTTCTATGGCTTCTGCCTCTTCGACTTTTTCTTCGACTTCTACTTCTTCGACTTTTTCTATGGCTTCTGCCTCTTCTACATTTTCTTCGATTTTTTTCTATGGCTTCTGCCTCTTCGACTTTTTCTATGGATTCTGCCTCTTCGACTTTTTCTTCGACTTCTACTTCTTCGACTTTTTCTTTTCGAATTTTTCTATGACTTCTGCATCTCCGACTTTTTCTTCGACTTCTGCTTCTTTGACTTTTTCTATGGCTTCTGCCTCTTCGACTTTTTCTTCAATTTTTTTCTATGCCTTCTGCCTCTTCGACTTCTACTTCTTCTACTTTTTCTATGGCTTCTGCCTCTTCGACTTTTTCTTCGATTTTTTCTATGCCTTCTGGCCCTTCGACTTCTACTTCTTCGAGTTTTTTCTATGCCTTCTGCCTCTTCGAATTCTACTTCTTCTACTTTTTCTTTGACTTCTGCTTCTTCGACTTTTTCTATGGCTTCTGCCGCTGCTACTTTTTCTTCGACTTCTACTTCTTCGACTTTTTCTATGCCTTCTGCCGGTTCGACTTTTACTTCGATTTTTTTCTATGGCTTCTGCCTCTTCGACTTTTTCTTCGACTTCTACTTCTTTGACTTTTTCTATGGCTTCTGCCTCTTCTACATTTTCTTCGATTTTTTTCTATGGCTTCTGCCTCTTCGACTTTTTCTTCGACTTCTACTTCTTTGACTTTTTTTTTTTGAATTTTTCTATGACTTCTGCCTTTTCGACTTCTACTTCTTCGAGTTTTTTGTATGACTTCTGCCTTTCCGACTTCTACTTCTTCGAGTTTTTCTATGGCTTCTGCCTCTTCGACTTCTCCTTCTTAGACTTTTTCTATGGCTTCTGCCTCTTCGACTTCTCCTTCTTAGACTTTTTCTATGGCTTCTGTCTCTTCGACTTCTCCTTCTTAGACTTTTTCAATGGCTTCTGTCTCTTCGACTTTTTCTTCGACTGTTTCTATGGCTTCTGCCTCTTCGACGTTTACTTCGATTTTTTTCTATGGCTTCTGCCTCTTCAACTTTTTCTTCGACTTCTACCTCTTCGACTTTTTCTAGGGCTTCTGCCTCTTCAACTTTTTCTTCGACTTCTACTTCTTCGACTTTTTCTATGGCTTCTGCCTCTTCTACATTTTCTTCGATTTTTTTCTATGCCTTCTGCCTCTTTGACTTCTACTTCTTCGAGTTTTTTGTATGACTTCTCCCTGTTCGACTTCTACTTCTTCGAGTTTTTCTATAGCTTCTGCATCTTTGACTTTTTCTTCAACTTCTACTTCTTCGACTTTTTCTATGGCTTCTGCCTCTTCGACTTTTTCTTTTTGAATTTTTCTATGACTTCTGCATCTTCGACTTTTTCTTCGGCTTCTAAATCTTTGACCCTTTCTATGGCTTCTGCCTCTTTGACTTTTTCTTCCACTTCTACTTCTTCGACTTTTTCTTTTCAAATTTTTCTATGACTTCTGCATCTTCGACTTTTTCTTCGACTTCTACTTCTTCGACTTTTTCTTTTCAAATTTTTCTATGACTTCTGCCTCTTCCAATTTTTCTTTGATTTTTTTCTATGGCTTTTGCCTCTTCAACTTTTTCTTCGACGTCTACTTCTTCGACTTTTTCTTTTCGAATTTTTCTATGACTTCTGCATCTTCGACTTTTTCTTCGACTTCTGCTTCTTCGACCTTTTCTATGGCTTCTGCCTCTTCGACTTTTTCTTCGACTTCTACTTCTTCGACTTTTTCTATGGCTTCTGCCTCTTCGACTTCTACTTCGACTTTTTCTATGGCTCCTGCTTCTTCGACTTTTTTTCGAATTTTTCTATGGCTTCTGCCTCTTCTACATTTTCTTCGATTTTTTTCTATGGCTTCTGCCTCTTCGACTTTTTCTTCGACTTCTACTTCTTTGACTTTTTCTATGGCTTCTGCTTCTTCGACTTTTTCTTCGACTTCTTCGTCTTCGACTTTTTCTATGGCCTCTGCCTCTTCGACTTTTTTTTCTAATTTTTCTATAACTTCTGCATCTTCGACTTTTTCTTCGATTTCGACTTCTAGTTCTTCAAGTTGTTTCTATAGCTTCAGCCTTTTCGACTTCTACTTCTTTGAGTTTTTCTATGGCTTCTGCCTCTTCGAATTTTTTTTCGATTTTTTTCTATGGCTTCTGCCTCTTCGACTTTTTCTTCGACTTCTACTTCTTTGACTTTTTCTATGGCTTCTGCCTCTTCTACATTTTCTTCGATTTTTTTCTATGGCTTCTGCCTCTTCGACTTTTTCTTCGACTTCTACTTCTTTGACTTTTTTTTTTTTTAATTTTTCTATGACTTCTGCCTTTTCGACTTCTACTTCTTCGAGTTTTTCTATGGCTTCTGCATCTTCGACTTTTTCTTCAACTTCTACTTCTTCGACTTTTTCTATGGCTTCTGCCTCTTCTACTTCTCCTTCTTAGACTTTTTCTATGGCTTCTGCCTCTTCGACTTCTCCTTCTTAGACTTTTTCTATGGCTTCTGTCTCTTCGACTTCTCCTTCTTAGACTTTTTCAATGGCTTCTGTCTCTTCGACTTTTTCTTCGACTGTTTCTATGGCTTCTGCCTCTTCGACTTTTACTTCGATTTTTTTCTATGGCTTCTGCCTCTTCGACTTTTTTTTTTTTTTTTTTTTTCATTTTTCTATGACTTCTCCATCTTTGACTTTTTCTT
>JAMKFB010000881.1:0-12373 GCA_036247105.1 Cirrhinus mrigala
TGGATCATTTGCACCATTTGGTCCTTAGCTGGTTTATGCTGGTCCTTTGCTGGTTCATGCTGGTCCTTGACCAGCAACATGACCAGCAAAAACCAGCAAAAGACCAGCATAAACCAGCAAAGGACCAGCTTAAACCAGCATCAAAACCTACCTAACCAGCATATGCTGTTTTTTTTTCACCAGGGTTAGGACGTAACAAAGCATCGTTTACTTAAATCACGTGACTTTGGCAGTTTAACAATCGCTCCAAACCTCTGGTTTGAAGCAAATGATTCGCAAAGGTTTCGAAGCTTCATGAAGTAGTGCTTCGAAAGCACCCATCACTAGGCCTATACCTGACAGTCACCTAGTTGTATGGAAAAACTGATTGTGAATGGACAGCGTGTCCCCAGCCAACATGTGTATGTGGGCCCCACATGGTTTCTGCTGGGTCTACATGGGTACCAAGTGGGCATGGTCCCAAAATAGGCATCTTATCTGGGGTCCACTTGGGTCAGCTAAATAGGTCCCACATGGGCAAAAACAGATGGGCTCCCTATGTGGGACCTAGTTGGGTCACAAATGGGAAATGAGTGCTTGGGCTCAAAATGGGCAACACAAATGGGGCCCATATGGGTTTAACAAATGGGTTAGACATGGGCAAACACAATTAATCCCATATAGGCTGCCTACACTGGCCCAAGGTAGTACCCACATAGGCCACCTCTATATGGGCTCAGAATGGGGAAACACATATGGAGCCCTCTTGGTCAAACCATATGGGTCAAATATGGGCAGACACAAACAATCCCATATAGGCTGCCTACACTGGCCCTAGGCGGGACCCACAAAGGCTACCTCTATATGGGTCAGAATGGGGAAACACATATGGGGCCCTCTTGGTCAAACCATATGGGTAAAATATGGGCAAATATAATCAGTCCCATATAGGCTGCCTACATGGGCCCAATGTAGTACCCACATAAGCTACCTCTATATGGGTTCAGAATGGGGAAACACATATGGGGCCTTCTTGGTCAAACCATATGGGTCAAATATGGGCAGACATAAACAATCCCATATAGGCTGCCTACACTGGCCCTAGGCGGGACCCACAAAGGCTACCTCTATATGGGTCAGAATGGGGAAACACATATGGGGCCCTCTTGGTCAAACCATATGGGTAAAATATGGGCAAATATAATCAGTCCCATATAGGCTGCCTACATGGGCCCAATGTAGTACCCACATAAGCTACCTCTATATGGGTTCAGAATGGGGAAACACATATGGGGCCCTCTTGGTCAAACCATGTGGGTAAAACATTGGCAAACACAATCAGTCTCATATAGGCTGCCTACACTGGCCCAAGGTAGGACCCACATAGGTAATCTTTGTATGGTTTCTGAACAGGGAAAGATAGGGCCCTCTTGCCAAACTATATGGGTCAGACATGGGCATACACAATCAGTCGTTTATAGGTTGGCTACATGGGCTCAAGATAGTACCCACATGGGTAATCACTGTATGGGTTGTGAATGGGGAAATACATATGAGGTAGTGATGGGTAATTCGTGAATGATCTGTTTATTGCGTCTGTTATATGACAAATGAATGAAAGACTCTGAAGGTAAAGCGATTATTTATGTTCCCTACAAATTATGTCTGGGTGCATTATAATGATTTCCTAATTTAGGTGTTTTCAGAGAATTTGATTGGTAAAAGTATAATTTTTAACACCACTTAAATGATTGAAATGCCTTAAATGAAGATCCATTCATTTTGATGAATGACATCAAATGAGAGACTCAGTAAAATGACCCAAACTTCCCATCACTAATATGTGGTAGGGTGACCAAACGTGCCACTTTCTGGGGACATATTCTGCACAGAATTTCTATATTGCTTTAATTAACCAGGTTGGTTGCTTGTGCTACCCTCTTGGGTAAGACATAAGCATTCTGGGTAAGACATGAGCAAACATAACTTTTGTGTTCAGTTTTCTTTTTGGACCAACAGTACAGACTTTTCTTTTCAGTCTAGTCGGCACATGACCGACCTTCAAAGTTGAAATATGATTAAAATAATGTGCTGCTGCTGTTTTAACATTGACACAAATTGATAATGTATAATGAAAAAATATTTAAATAAAAAATATATAAATCATTTAAATTTGTTTTTAACAAGAAATCTTAAAATAATAATAATAATAATAATAATAATAATAATAATAAATAACAGATCTGTATGTTGAATAAATGTCATGTCTTTAACAAGAAATATCTGCCTTTTGAATGATTATGATTATTAATATTTTATTTATTAGCATTTTACGATATTTTGATCAAAACACCTCTTCAAAATCCAAATGTATATGTATAATTTTAATTATTAGCATTAGTAACAATAATTATAATAGGTACAGTTTTAATCTCAAAAGAGCAGTGAGATTCTGTGTGGACTTTTACATATCACTATTACATTTTTATTCATACACTGTCATGAAAACACTGTTTGACCAATTAATCAAATAATACAGCCAAAAAGATAAAACTAAATACACACGTTTGTTAAAAAAAAAAAAAAAAAAAAAAAAAAGTTTATTTTCCGTTACCACTCTGAAACAATTTCTATTGGTTGTTTCACCTGTTGCTTTAATCAAGATTGGTTAATCTGACTGTCATTCACGAAACTGGCCAATGACAGCCTCACGCGCCTTTTTGCTAGTGCAGTTTGAAAATATATTAATCAGTTTGGTGATATAAGTGCTACTGATCCGCAAGATTATGCGCTCAGTTCCTGATTATGTGCCTGTTAAATTCTTATTGTAAACTAATTTGAACTGTGAGATGTCAATGGAGAGCAGAAGCTGGAATGTGAACACAGAGGAAGGGGCAGACTGGATGTGGGAGATCCCGAAAACATATGGCGATGTCAGGTAACAAAACATTTTTCAGTCAAACCATCATAAAGTTATGATTTGTGCCCACAATTAATTAATGTGAGTGAGAGGAAATTAAAGGGAGAGCCTAATCGTGATTAGGATATTAGCGCGCTGGCGATATTAGCACGTATTTCAATGTAAATTAGTGTTTGAAGTTGCTTTGTGTTTGTGTGTATTAATGTTTAGTTTAAAACGCAAACTCATGAGAAGTAAAGGAGCACTGGAATAAGTGAAGTGAGTGATTAAACTGTAATTTACACTCGAAAACACTGGAATATAAGAGAGTTGAGAGTGTTGTCTGAGAGTGTTATGTTTGTGTAGATTACCGTTTCTGAGTATGTTTTTTACTTCACCTCATCAAATACTGATAACTTCTAATGATAAGATATTGGTTCACATTTTTAGATCAAGCACACATTTTTCAGGGAAAACAGACACCCAATACAGAGACTACAGTAAAATGTTAGTCAGTTTTAACCTCTGTTTCCAGACCTGAACTATGATTATAATCATTGTAAGTACATTTGTAAGACATTTCCTCCACTGGTGATAGAAAATCTGAGTAACTTTTTTTTCCCTGTTGTCTTTCTTTTTCTGAAGTGGCACAAAGAAAGGGAAATAGATCTTGTCACCATCTTCAGTCCTTTATTTCATTCACTGGAGAACATCACAGCCTTCAGATGTGTCATATCAGGATAAATGCAACTGCAGGTAAAATTATATTATGGTAGATTTAATTGTGGTGTACAAATTAGCTTTTTTAAGATACAGTTGTATTTACCTTGCTGTGATATCTGGGAAGAGTCCCTGTGAATCCTCTTTGTCTTTCTTTTGGGGATTCACATTTTTCTGATGGGATTGTTATGCATTAGGTTCATGTTTCGATCATAACTGTTTCAAAGCTGACAATTTGTTTATGTTGCCTAAATAGCTTATAATGGCAAATTTCAGTACAATTTAAATACGTTTTGTTTAAGAATGTTTAAAGAAATGGTAAAAAAAAAAAAAAGAAAAGAAATTATTCTTTTTAAGGACTTGTTGGGCCCACCCCACTACAGATTCACCAAGGATCAAGCTGATCACTGCCAATTTGGAGGAGGATTGTCCTTTATCTGCTACATTGCACTCTCACTTCTGGTATGGATTCACTGACTTTTTGTGATATGTGAGATGTTTTGATTTTACTAAATGTAGTGATTTTGCTTAATTTGATTCTACATAATTTTCTTAAAGGGAACGTTCACCCCAAAATGAAAATTCTGGCATCATTTACCCTTTATCACCCTTATGTTTTTCCAAACCTGTATGAATTTCTTTCTTCTGTTGAAGATGACAGTTTTTTTTAAGAATGTTGATAAGCAAACAGTTCATAGTAGCCATTAACTTCCATAGTAGGAAAAAAATATATATTATGGAAATCATTGGGGCATGTCAACTGTCTAGGTTTAAAACAACATAAGGGTGAATAAATGATGACAGAATTTTCATTTTTGAGTGAACTATACCTTTAGTACAATGTATAGTTATGATTCTGAATTAAAAGTGTACACTCTAAAAAGTGCTGGGTTAAAAAATAACCCAACCTTAACCCAGCTGCTGGGTAACTATGGGACAGAACACGCGTTGGATTGTTTTGACCCAAGTGCTGGGTTTAACCATTTGATCCAGAATGCTGGGTTGTTTATTTCACCCAACCAGTGGGTCAGGTTAACTGTGTTGCTGGGTTAAACATAACCTAAACATTGGGTTATTTGTTGTCTTATTGCCTTGCTACCTTTATATTTACCAATAATAATAAATAATCACAAAAGAATGTAAAATTATTATTGCTTTTCTGTAATACAGTTAGAAAAACACAAAAAAATGCAACTGTAAATATTAATTTAATGAGTTTTATTTCTTTTTAAAACAATTTTCAAATGGGTGCAGCTGTCACACATTTTATCCAACCATTACAGACACATAAAACAACAACTTCAGTAGATCAGTTAATTTAAAACACAAAACTGTGTAAACTAGGCACTGTAGATTCCCATTCTTTGTCAACATTGTAGCAGCAGTTACTCAAAAATTAATTATTACCACATGAGAATCGTTCCAAACATTGTGCTATTAAAACTAAGCCAAACAAAGTGTCCACCAGACAATACATATGACAATTTAAAACATGTTACAAGTGGCCAGAAAAAACAGTTGGCCTTAAAAAATTCACACATGGAGACTTATGTCCATCAATATAATATACTGCAAGCCGGAGAAATTCCCTGGCAATGAGTCCGCTTCAGTGGCATGGCCCAAAACAATGGTGAAGGTCTGGGATGTCGTTGTCTCATCCCCAAGACACAAATCCACCATGCTGGTCCCCACCTGTTAA
Organism: Cirrhinus mrigala; assembly: GCA_036247105.1. Classification (NCBI taxonomy): domain Eukaryota; kingdom Metazoa; phylum Chordata; class Actinopteri; order Cypriniformes; family Cyprinidae; genus Cirrhinus; species Cirrhinus mrigala. Next base: position 5,298 of record JAMKFB010000881.1, read on the forward strand.
TTATACGACACTTAGTCTTGAAGACACTTAGGCCTGAAAAAATGCTCATTTTAGAAAAAAATTTCAAACTGCACATTTTTAGTCTTTTACATCTGAACACTTCATACAGTGGTGGCCAAAATGATTGGAACACTAGTATTTTCACCAGCTAAAAAATGGTTTTAAGTCAGTGATTTCTATTTTTTGCTGTATTGTGTCAGTGGGAAATATCAATTTGCATTTCCAAAAATTCATTTTATATATATATATATAGAGAGAGAGAGAGAGAAAAAGTAAAACAAAACATACAGGTTGTATGTCAATGAATGGCTTCCAGAATTCTGTGGTTGTGGTTCTGTGGACCCTTCCTCCAGAATGGGCAGGACTTTGAAGGCACTCTCCCCTTTAGCATCTAAACCATAAGAATAATACAGTGCAAACTGTGAAACTTATCTCATAATCAAAACAACACATTGAAATTTCTTCATTCCTTTAAATAATGAAATTATAATAAAAAATAAATAAATAAAAATTATAATGGTATTAATGCAAATGAATCCCCACCCCCATTCAACTACTGCAGGTTAAGTTTAGGTATGGGGTGGGATTCAGGGATGTAGAATATGTTCATGCAAAATAAGGCATCAGTATGTGCTTTATAAGTACTAATTAACAGCCAATACACAAACTAATAAGCAACTAGTTAAGTCTTACTGTACCATTGTATTTACCAGTTGATGTGTCAAATCAGTAGCGTAGCCAGAAAAGAGACTCTGGGTGTGGATCAGAAAAACTGGGTGTGCCACATTTATCGTCAGATTGATGTGCAAAAACATCCGACTGGTATTACTAACATTACAGATTACATATTAAAATGACCAGAGATGCGGTTGTAGCCTATTTTTCTTGCGCGGCATGCGTCCCTACATCTCCCCCCTCACTGACAGAATTTCATGTGAAATGGTCAAATACAGCTGAACTTTGTTTCTATAGATTGACATATTATAAGAAATACCTTACCTGAAGTCATGTCACCCAGCTCTTAATGCACCTTTCCATCTTGCTGGGCATAGGCAACAATTTGGTCTGCAATTGTAGCCCAGTCTTCAAAAAGTCTGCCTCTGGATGTAGCTTCCTGAAGTCTTGTGAAATCTGATAAAATTTGAAAAAAAAAAATAAACAAAACAAATGTGGTTAAATAAGTTAAAGCTTTTAAATGTTAAATTGATTGTTTTAATGAAAAGATCAAACTCTAAAACAAATCATGGGTATTGAATGTTATTGAATGATATAACTTACCTTCAAAGGTTTTAACCAAGGTATCAAGCTGCCTTTCCTTCAGCTTCTCTATTACAAAGCTGTCCATCTTCACCAGCAAGAATCTCACATATCTAGAATAAAGCTTCAGATTTAGAAAATTAAAATTTCACAAACCTGTTTTTACAATGACTTATTTTATATAGAAAGCAGGTTAATGCGTTTAGATGCAGCGCAATCATTTAAACACATCAGTTCTATTATGCTGATATCGCGAGAAAGCTTCTCAAGCATTTTAATATCGCGAGATCTCGTAAACGTTTAAAAAAAAAATTGTTGTAAAACTTTGGCGATCTTAAGAGTTAGAACACAAATACTGTATGCACTGGAGCGTTTGTCAAACACGTGATGACACGATTCTATATTATATGGTACTTGAAGGCAACCCAAGCTAGCATCTCACCACTGAACTGCATTTATCAGTCTCCAATCTGAAGGGCAGGACCTACACTGTTAAAAAAAAAAAAAAAATCAGACGGCATACCCATTTAATTTTTATACTGGTCTCCTAGTTTGTAATGTAACACAAGCATTCACTAAAATAGAGGAAGAGTAAAAGGACCTCATAAACAGTGGTGTTGTGGTGCCTGGAGAAGTGGGTATAGGCCCCAAATGCAAATACACGCTGAAAAGAATAACTTACTGACGTCTGGACGTGATTCTCCGCAGTCTCTGATTAAATCGGTCGGGTTTTCTCTGTGTCAGAGCCTCCCCTGGCATGCCCTCGCGTATGAACAGGGAACATCTGGGTGGAGGAGTGGACGGAGCGGGCGCGGGCGCAATCATCAAATATATTTCAAAGGAAGCCCACGCCACAGTTCTGATGGCATCACTGTCCTTACCGGGTGTTTTTAGGGAATATTTACATTTACTCACATGCGATTGAATTAGCTATTCATTTGGTGGACTGTCACGATTTTGGCTAATAAAGGACACTACTCGATACGCAACAGAGGGGATTTAAAAGTGGGTACATGCAAAGGCAACTGATAAAGAAGTGGACATAAGCCGTATACCTGCGTATACCCTGCACTACACCATAAACCACTAGAGTCATTAAAGTAAGGTGCATAGCGTAGCTAATGCAGCTACCAGAGGAAAAAAGAGCGCGAAAATGCACAACATAAAAATGACGGATCTATCGTTGGATTCGGCACGTCGCAGACATTGACTTAAAAAAAAATATGCCCTTAAAAGATCAATTTTAGTACGAAATGACATAATTCTGACAAAACATTACAAAGCCATACAGTACGCAGATAGTAACTGAACTTACCCTGTATTTCTAACCTATGCCTGTTTTCATGAAGCGTTAAAAAAGGACGGTACTGATAAAAAAAAGGATGTGTACTGTATATAAATAAAACTTTGTACGTGCACACACATACAACTTTTATTTAACGATAAAGCGATTGTTGAGGCAAAAAAGTACCTCACTATCCACCTTATTTTTGCCGTAAGAGTGGGAGCGGCCGTTTGTAAATGTAATGTGTCTGGCTTCCGGTCTCAACCGCATCCAGCTATGTTTATCTATACAAAACAGCTCGTATTGCTGCTTGATATTGCAAATTGGTGTGTCTTACCATATTATTTTCATGTATTATCTTAATTATGAACACAATAGTTTGTAGTGTAAACTGTTTTACTGTTTACGGCACTTCAATATTCTTCTGGTTATTTCTCTATGGCAGATTATGAACAGGAAGTCTAACACATTACCATAAAACAGCTTACTTCCGCATTGAAAAATAAGGTGGATAGGCTGCTACTTAACGTTCATTAATCATTCACAGAATAAAACGCTAACTCCGCACAGCAACATATCAAATATTGCATTAAACAGTGAAATTACTGTGCTTTAAACCACAACTTATTAAAAAATAAAGGTAAATTATCATATAATCATATTAATTTACCGTATAATCCTGTTGAGAATTGCGTGACCGCCTGACGAGGAGATGAGTGAAGAATCCAGAAAGTTCGATGAAGTGGAAAAATAAACAAACCGGTTGGGTTAAAATAACCCAACCCGCATGTTCAGTGGTGAAAGAACCCCTAGAGTCCATTTGACCCAGCATGATCAACCCAACTGTGTGCTTACAGTACCTCAAACAACCCAGAATTTTGACCCAGCACAATTAACCCAACAATGTGTTTACAAAAATAACCCAGCACTTTTTAGAGTGTAATGTTTCTCTTTAAATATTATCATAAATAGATGGAGACACATATATTATCGGAAATTAGAGCTGCACGATTAATCATTTAAAGATCATATCTCGATCCAACTTAATCTTATTCGTAAATGACTAACACCGTGTCTAAAACAGAGGTGACAGTTGTCATGGCGTGACAGCTAAAGTCTGTCTACACTAGATGTGACCAAGCGACCATTGAAAATCATTTAAAGGGATGCAAAAACTCATTTTTACAAGTTTGAACATAAATGTGTGTTGACAGTGTGTGTACACAACCACCCTATAATGATATAAATTCACCCAGTGGAATTTTTTTTAATCTTAATATGGGAAAAATCCAATGTAATCAAAGTAATATGCCTTTTTTCAAATAAGGTCATGGTCAGCGTCTTGTCACTGTGATGTCGCACCGACCAAGGCCGCTCCCACGATAGTTGATTGACATGACAGTCTTATCTTAAACTCACCCTAACTGAGCCAAGTGAGCGCTGAGAACAGTCCGACCACCATTATTGTTTCGACTCCAGTGCAGGGGAAGATGAGACTATCTCCAATTGAGCGATTGAGGTGTTCTGTTTGTTGGATGCAGTAATGCATATAGTAGCACTCATCATTTAATCCCGACATTACTGATCGTCGCCCCACAGAAGAGAGGGGCAGAATGGCAGAGCTCATTAGCATTTAAAGGAATATGCAACAGAATGGCTCACTCTAAAAAGGGCTGATTTTGACATGGTAAAATGGGTGGGGTTTCTGCGCCGCATCCAGTGTAGACAGTACACTAGGTGCATTTCCATCACGGATTTGCACAAAACTTTTGCGATGTTGTCGATAAAACAATGTTGCGAAATAACGGCAGTTTCATTAACCAGTGTTATGAGACTAAAACGTAATTTTTTTTCGTCTCACGATAAGTCATGGCGACGGATGTTGATAGGTTTACGTATATGTTGCAGCCACCGCACTAGCCATTAATTTTAATCGTAGGAGACGTAGGCAACTATCTTAACAGATGCAGCATGGAGTGCTGGTGTGAACACAAGCTTTGACTAGTGTAACCATCCATTTGTTTTAAAAAGCAAACTTAACATCTTATCTTTTTCGAATCCTGATTACGAGATGATGAGCCACAAAGCTGTGTGTTGTGCTGCTTATACTAACCAAGCAATAAAAACACCCTTTCTCATGCTTAAAACAAGGTGTCTGCAAATCAGAGTCTGAAACAGTCACTTGGACAACGTTGTCTTACGCCACTTCACAGTTGATAAATAGAAAGAGAATTTTTGATTGACATTGCAGTCATTTATTATGTTCTTTAATATAATATTACAACAACATCAGCTCATTTTGTGCATCATATGTCATTTCTACTTCATTACACATGCGCAAAACTCATCTAGTTCAGTTATCAATTTGATCAAGTGTTTACATGTCCTATGTAATGGATTAGAAAAGGTTTGTCCTACCTTTCTAAAGTAATTGAAATCGTAATCGGTTTGAGCATTTTTATTTCGATTGAATTGTTTACATGGAGCTTTTTTGCAATACAGTGCTTCATGTCAATGTACCTACTGATCCAGAAAGAGAGGGCAGTTGTCATGTGTAGGAATAAAACGGTGTCACACTTTTTCAACAGCACTTACCGTTTTTTCTGTTAGAATTATTTAAATGATTGAAGAAGTACTGGGATAAAAGTTTAGTTTGGATATAATCACTGATGTCTACAGTAGCTATCAAAATAGAGCAAATCATTTGAAACAAAGTTGACAATTCAGATAAAGATTATATCAGTGACGTTACACCAGTAGGTGCTGACAAGTGACTGTTAAACACATGTATTTGTCATTGAATCTTTCAAGAGATTCATTAAAAAACACAGATTCATCCAGTAATGAAACAACATATATTCATGAGTCATTTAATCATTAATTCAAACTATTTTTTTTTAAATCATTCAAGATTAAACACTTTAAATAGACTGCAGTCATAGTATTTCTAGTACAGAACTTCTAGTAATTACACTTTATTTTTAGTTTGATGTTCAGAATCTTGATGTCTGTTTGAAACTAAAAAAACTTGGATTCTCTATATATCCAGAATCATGCAGCTCTAATTTAAGTTATTAAAACTGAGACTCTTAAAGGAATAGTTGACAAAAACAAAAAAATCTGTCGTCATTTACTTGCCCTTGAGTTGCTCCAAGTAAAAGTTATTATTTTGTAGTATTTTAACATGTGTAAGTAACATAATATTTCACGTTTACTAAACACATCATAGAAAAGTTATTGGAATAGCCTGTAAACAAGCACCTTTGCTTTTACTGTTGTTTTCCTTACTGTAGTGGAGGGCAACATCTTCATACCTCATCTTCCTGACAAATTTAAAAATGTCCTATTTTTAAATATGTTTGTTATATATATTTGTTTTGCAGAGGCTGTTAAGAAGACTGCACTGATGTCAAAGATCAACCAGCAAGAATCTGAGAGGGAACTCTCAAAATGGTTTACTGGGACAAGAGACAGAGAAGGACTTAGGATCTAGAATGCACAGATGTCTGTCTGCAGTGTAAGCAGTACTGAAAAATGTATAGTTGCTGTTGCTGTTTCTTACTGTCTCTGTTTTCTATGTGCAAATGTTCAAAGCTTTCAGTAAACACTGGTTCAAATACATGTTCAAAATGTTTGTTAACTTTAACAATTACATGATTTTAACAATTAGGTATCAAAATATAGCATATGATGGGTAGTTTCAATAAAATTGAAATTTGAAAAGATTTCAATCTCACTGTGTACTTCTGTATCCTAATGCTTTAAAACTTTTTTTTTTTTTTTTTTAATCCCACTTGCAAGCCATACTTTATCCCATGTAGTTCCCACATAGAGTTTGAAGATGGGACCTAGGTAGGTTTTGTGTATGTTTCATAGTTGGGCCCCACCTTAAACCCAGTGAAATCCTAAATAAAACTCACACTGGTAAATTGCATGGGGCCAACATGGAACCCGTGGACAAACCCATGTAAAACCCATACTTAGATGGAACCCAGATGGGTTTTGCATATGTTCCCTATATGGGCCCCACCTAAAGCCCAGTGAAATCCTACATAAAACCCACATTGGATAAGTTGCATGGGGCCAACATGGAACCCGTGGACAAACCCACTTAAAACCTATATTTAAGCCCATGTAGTAAAGATGGGGCCAAGATGGGTCTTTCGCATGTTGCCCAGTTGGGGCCCACCTGTTGGCAAGTGTAATCCCACATGAAACCCATGTGGGCAATTGGCATGGGGCCATTATGGAACCCACGGACAATCCTATATTTTTCAGCCCAGTTCATACCCACATTCAAATGTTAGCTGGGTTAAAGCTGGGACCAAGATGGGTCTTTCGCATGTTGCCCAGTTGGGTCCCACTTTGTGGAAAGTTCCATCCTATATGAAATCCACGTGGGCAGTTAACACGGGGCCATTACGGAACCCATGGACAATCCTATATTTTTCAGCCCAGTTCATACCCATATGGGCCCCACATTCAAATGTTGGCTGGGTCTACACTGGACATGTCAAGTGATCGTTTGAAATCC